>LPNX010624642.1:341353-388181 GCA_001517045.1 Pseudotsuga menziesii
ACATTTCAAACCCTTCGTCTACTTCAATAGTTGTTGGCTACTTTGATGGTGCACTTTAGGAAGGAGCTTGTGGTGTAAGTATGTTCTTACATATTGATGGAGATCAAAATTTCACACTCATATGGTATCTTATTTTTTGAAGAATATGAGGAAAATACTCTCTATAGTAAAGGCTCTATATATATTTTCTTTAGTTAATCACGACTATGAGATGATAATTTGTATCTGAACCTATTTTGATATGATTTCATTTATTAATTTAAGAAATCAAATGGTTTTTTTGGTAAAATATATACTAAATATATTTGAAATTTGTATACCCTTGATGAGATTGTCATAAGACAACCAGTCATATAAACTAATGGACATAGTCTCTACTATAAAAATGCAAAATCTGTATAACGTTTTTGTTCTCTTTGATTCATTATGAACCTCAAAGAACCTAGTTTTTTCTACTAAAAAAAATTATTACCTATTCAAATTCCATTACCAAAGTGAACCAACCCCAATCTCAAAAGCATTAATTACATAAACCTTTATGATTCACCTTTATCTTTACTCACATAAAACGTTTATATTTGAAAATCAAATTTCAAAAAACACTTTATATCAACTCGAATAAGATAGATATTATCACTTTTGTTTTATGATTTATATAAAACAATATGCTTTTGTCTTATATATCATTCAAACGTGTGCATTTTGAGACTTAAAAACAAAGAAAAGAACAACCACTCACATTCAATCATTTGGGTGATTGAGAGGATCTTCTTTATGTTATGAAAAGTTGTGCACTGCCATATCAAAAGTTGATGTCAATAAACAATGTTCTTGTTTTGGTTAATCGATTGCTCTCAGAAAATATCGATCGCTTGAAGGAGACAGCCACTCTGTTTCTTCTTGGTAGTATACCTCCAAACAAATTTCGCGTGAGCTACTGTGTTTGTGGGCTCCTCTCGATTCTTCGAGTTATGATTTTGCAATTGTAATTTATAGAGACTTATAGTCTAACATTAATAACATATTCTTACATATGGCTCGGGTTTAAATAATTGGCAATTTATTATAAGAGATTAATTTTGTATTTATAAGTTTGTGAGAAGCTTTTTGATGATGGTAGATGTTAACTTTAAATGTTTAATATGAATTTGTTTTGAGTTTTACTAGTTACTTTATATATTATGTGTTTGTTAAAATGTATCAAACACAAAAGTGGTGTTGGTATTTATATGCAAGGTATTTGGCAAAATCTTTGGACCAAGATGTTGATATTCTTTGATTTTTTTGGGTCAAAGTGTTTATATAATTGTGTGAGTCATATTTTAGTGTTACGAATGAAAGCTCTTAAAGATAATTTATGAGTGTTTGTGTATAACTTAGGATTATTTTAACCTAAAGGTTGCATAGAGACACTTTTGTTTTAATCTTTGATATCTAAATATGTTGAATATACAAGTAAAGATCATGCAGTTTCATAAAAATGTCTTATTGTACTTCCACTATCAAAGAGTTCAAGGTGGCCTTATTTCCATCACAAACAATTGAAAAATTATTCTCCCTTAAAAGATTGCAATTGAAGCGAAGAAATCTTGTTTGTAGTGTTGGATGGCCAAGGAAGGCATCCGAGTACATTACACTCTAGACCAAAGGAACCTTCCCTTCTTTAGGATGCACATAATCTACTGAAGCAATAATGAACTTTTCAACAACTTATGATATGTCTTCTACTAAATGCAACTCATTAGCAAGGTTAGAGTGTATTCTAAATTTTGAATAATGGGATAAGGTAAAAACATGAAATTGTTACCCTTCATTTAGTTCTTGGTCGGGCTCTAAATGAGGTGGTTGGGAGCGTGGAAGAAATTTATTAACAACTTCATTTCCATTGTCCTAGTGTTGGTGTCACTCTACTCATGATTGAAGAGTGAAAGGAGAAGATATTGAGGTGTGAAGACATCTTGTTACTTATTTACCACCACAAGGAAATATCCAAATGTTTATGTTGTTGGAAACAATACGCTTCTGGTATCAAAACAATGTTATGTTTGCTATAGTGGTAGTATTAATCATAGACACAAAGTTGCCATTATTTAGGGATTGTCGAGCTAGAAGAAAATATGAGAGTCAAGAGAGGAGCCACCAAAAGCTCCAAAATTGACAAGGATTTATCCATCATTGACCTTCATGCAAGATTCTCTCAAAGTCGAGACACCAAATATTCCCTGAATTTGGATTTATAGTCTCATATTAAGAAACTCATTGCATTTCATATGGATTTTGTTGACAAAGGTATCACTCTAGCATTGCAATCCATTACACAGGAGCTACAATAATTGAATATCAAATTCCCATTTCCTATTGCAAGTGTAACACCCCTGTTTTGACCCTGTTTGCATTAAAAATGTATATGATGTATATATTGTAATTAATCATGTTGTGGAGCTAAAGGCAAAAGCCCCACCATCGATTTAATTATTTTATGTTCCGGCGATTACAATCGTTGCCAATGTATATCGTGCTATCTAGCACATATTAATTTTGGCATCATGTAAACATGCATTTTAATTAAAAGACCCACAACAAGCTCTGTCAATGCAACCATAATGAAAAGGGCGTAATTTTCCTAAGGATAAGGAGGGGGGAAAATAATTAACCTTGGGAGCCATTGGGGAAAATCCAAGGGTCAATTAATGAACCCATTAACTCTCACCCACCTTTTGTTTCACTCACCTTTCCTTGTCTCATTCAACTACCAAATTAATTCCTCTGATGTTAGTTGGGGCAGTTATTGCATGGACAGTGGTGTGTGGCAGGAATGTCAGTCCTTGCCCACACGCACACTCCACCAAGGATCTCATTCACCCTCACGTGGGCAGGAAGAGAGGAGGACCCATTCTTCTATTTTCCCTCATGCAAAGAGTTGGGGAGCCGTTTTTGGACCTTCACGATTCTCCTATGTGTGGCATTCACGATTTTGGGATTGGTTGTGTATATTTTCCTCACATAGAGAACTGGGAGAGCTGCCTTACGTTCAGGATTTGGTTGTGGGTAAATTTCATTTTTGGTGATTTTGTTGTATGTGTGTTTTTACCTCTCGTGGACAGCCGTTCTTCGCTCTCCTCAAGCTAAGAATTCAATTTTGGGTGATGATCTATGATTGGGTTTCTTCCCCAATGTTTTTGTGACATTTCTCCACCATTTTCCAAGCTGAGGATTCGCTGCTGGTTTCCCCACGATTTTTGGGTTGCTGTGAGTTTGTGGTTGAGTCGTTTTGGCCACAATCGGGCCAACAACAACTCAGGAATCGAATTGCTCAGTCTGAGTTGTGTAGTACCCAAGTTTCCATTCTGGTTTTGTTTTGTGATGTTTTCCCTTAAACCCCAGATCTGTGAATTGTTGTGCTGGTTGTTTTGTTGTGTGTGCACAGGATTTGGTCTTTGGACTGTGTAGGAGTGGAAATTAGTCTACTTGACAAACCTAGTGTTTTGTAGGAGCCTCATAGACAGAACTAGAGGGATGGCTCTCTTCTCTACACCCCCTCAATAGCACTGGAAGGGAATTCATGGCCTGAGGGACTATGCAATAGAGAAGGGAATGATTCCTTGTGTTGGGTGTGTGTGGATGTCTTAGGAGTCAAGCTAGTTCTGGTGTAGGCATCCTTAGCTCTTCCGTGAGCCCACTAGCTTAGCAGACAATGCTTCCATTTCTTGATAACCTGATAAACCCAACTTGTTGGCTTGGTTATGTGTTATTGTGTACTCTTCACCTGATAAACCCACTGTGTTGGCTTGTCTGAGTCTTGACATATCTTTGGCTATGTGTGAGACTGCTTAGTTCCTTATTCCTTGGGTAATCATGCCCATCTCGGGGGTGGCAGTGTTGCTGATAGATTAAGGAGCACACTAGCCTATGGTTGGGTGGAACGTTGCAGTGACGTAGCTGGTTGTGGGATGAATTCTTCATAAGATAAATATTCTCGTCTATTTCATCTCTACAATTGTGTTTGATGTTTACTGAAAATGATGAACATGCTAAATGCGTGAATAGAATGTAGTTTCTTCCATTGTGTGTTGAACGTTTATGCATCTATGCATGTTTTACTTCAATGCATTTCAATTTTTACCATTGTATGTTCATGAGGCTAGTTTCCTGGGTAGATAGCAGTATCGGTAGCATCCTCTTCATCGGTCAGAGGGTAGCATCCTCTTCATCGGTCAAAGGGTCGAGGACGTTATAATGTGGTATCATAGCACACGTTGCAGCATGGGCCTCAATGCGCCATGAAAATCAGTGACAGAGGCAAGTTTTCCCGCTGCCCAGCAGAGAAAAATGTGAAAATTAGGGAGAATTTCAAATTTTCAAAAAAAATTCTAAGTATGGGAAATATCGTATGACTTAGGCTAAAGTATATCCAATACGTCAGATGACTTAGGCTGAAGTCCTTCTAATACGTCAGATGACTTAGGCGAAAGTCCATCTGATATGTTGGAGGACTTAACCTAAGTCCATCCGGTAAAGAAACCAAGCAAAGAGAAATTTCAAAAATTGTCTAAGTTTGAGATTTTTTCGAAGTTCTCAGCTGGAAGGACCGAAAGGTCTCGGCTGGGAGGAGTCGAAGGAGCCTGAGGTCTCGGCTAGGTGGATCCAAAGATCTCGGATGGGAGGAGCCGAAGGTCTCGGCAAGGTAGAGCCGAGGTTTCAGCAAGGCTCGCTGGAAGGTAGCCGACACGGCGGCAGAAAGAGGAAGATAAGAAGAAAAATTCAAAAAAAATTCTAAGTATAGGAAATCTCAAAAAAGGATAAAGATCGATCAGTGGAAGCATCAAAAAATAAAAGAAGATTGATCCGAGGCATCGAAAAACGGTAGAAGATCGATCAGCCAAAGCATCGAAAAAGAAGAGAAGATCGATCCGAGGCGTCGAAAAAGAATAGAAGATCGATCAGCCAAAGCGTCGGAAGACAGAGGAAGATCGACCTGATATGGTATCGGATGATAGAGGAACATCGACCCAATATGGTATCAGATGATAGAGGAAGATCAACCCGATATGGTATAGGATGACAGAGGAAGATCGACCCGATATGGCATCAGAAGATAGAGGAAGGATGACCTGATACATCGGATGACTAGTTGGGAATGGATCCGATAGGATGGAAAAATCTGAGTTTTTCAGTGGGATTTTTTAGTGGGAAAAGCATATTCTCAGCATATTTTCAGTATTTTTTTAGTGGATTTACAGGGATGAAAAGGAGAAAAATGGCAGCAATCTTATGTGCCAAATTGTGTGAAAATCAATCCGCCTTGACCCCCGTCGTCCCCCTGAGATAGTCATTCTATGAGAAAGAAAATTTCATGTTTTGGGAAAAGTTGTCATTGTATGACTTTTCCAAGAAAAGGTAAGTAATTCTGAATTGTATAAATGTTTTGCAGCTAACAGTTGTGTTACTAACACATTTTGCAGAATCATAGTCACCTTCAAGGGCAGTATTCCAGGTAGTGCGGTTCAGTAAGGTAAGTTGTGGTTTATCCATGAGAACCCATGACGAATATGATGCTCGACATTCCTACAAGCGTGCGCGAGATGCCATTGGAGAAAATGTCTGAGTTGGAAATGATGACATAGAGTCTAATAGAAGGAGATTGCAAGAGATGCCACGAGATATTGCAGCCACCATGAGAAGCTTGATTAAATCCCAGGAAGAGCAACATCAGTTGAATGTTGCTGTGTTGCAGAGTTTGACAGACTTGCAAAGAAAGATAGACTCTGGACAGGGTACAATAAAACCAGAAGGAAGTAAGAGCAGTACCAGGAGAAGAAGAAGGACTTGTAGTAGAGCATCAGACTCAGAAGAATCTAGGGGGAACTCAAGCTCTTCTTCTCGCAAGGGCAAGAGAAATAGGCACCATAGGGATCGCTCTCGGGATGAATTTAAGAAGGCTAAACCTCCTACATTTGACGGCGAGGTAAAAACTGGACAAGAGACTGAAGCTTGGCTTCTTGGGATAAAAAAGTACTTTCAATTTCAGGATTATTCAGGAAACATGAAGGAAAGGGTTGCCATATTCAATCTAAATGGAATGGCATCCATTTGGTGGGAGCACTTCAAGCAAGTAAAGAGGATCAGTGAAAGGAGACTTAAGTGGAAACAGTTCAAGAAGTATTTCAAGTAGAAATACCTCTCTGACAGGTATTATGATGACAAAGTTAAGGAGTTCCATGAGATAATATTGGGACAATAGGCCATGGAAGAGTATGCCAATAAGTTCTTGGAACTATTGAGGTATGTCAGGTACACCAAATATGAAAAGGTGAAGGTCCGACATTTTCTGAGTGGATTGCCTTAGTCTCACAAAGACAGAATTGAGTTTTCTGAACCTAGAAGTCTTGAAGAAGAAATAATGAAGGCTAAGTATTGCTATCAGAAAAGAAAAGGTAAACCTAATTACCATAAGACATGGAAGGACAAGAAGAATGAGAAGTCTGACCAAAGGAAGAAAGGTTTCAAACCTTCTAACTTCAAGAATCAGCAGAAGCAACCATCCCAAGATACGAGTAAGCCAGCTGAAGTGATGGGAGAAAGGCCTAAAGAGCCACAGCAGAATAGGGGACCACTCCAATGTTGGAAATGTGGAGGACCCCACATGCACAGGAATTGTCCACTTGAGAATGAGAGTGCAAGGCTAGCTTATAAAATTCAAGAAGCAGAAACAGTGGATCAAGTAGCAAGGGTCGTCCCTAGGATTTATGAAACACTGGAGGACTGCCATGCAGATCACCAGTCAACTGTGGTTGAAGTTGTAGGTAAGATTGTTGAGCAATCTATTTCTATTTTGACTGACCCTGGTTCTACTAACAGTTACATTACTCCTAGAGTAGTGGAGAATTGTTCTTTTAAAAAAGTAAAGCATAGAAAACCTTGGTTAGTTTAGCTAGCCACTGGAACTAAAAGAACGGTTAGTGAAGTGGTAGAGAAACGTCCATTGGTTACGAATGGATTGGTCACTTGTGTGGATCTGAATGTTATACCACTTGGTTCCTATGATGTTCTCATTGGAATGGATTGGTTAGAAGCTCACAGGGTAAAGCTTGATTGTTATAATAAGGAGTTTGAGTGCTTGGATGAAGAAGGCAACTCAAGGATTATGAAAGGCATTCCAAAGGTGATTTTAGTAAGGTAGGTTTCAGCAATGCAGTTGAAGAAGTTCTGTACGAAAGGTTGCCAGTTATATGCAACTCATATTTTGGAGGAAACAGAGGATAAAACTCCTAGGCTGGAGGACTTTCATGTGTTGCAGGAATTCAGGGATGTGTTTCCTGATGAGATTCTAGGGCTTCCTCCAAAGAGGGACATTGATTTCACAATTGAACTTGCTCCATGAGAAGCACCAGTGTCCAAGACACCCTATAGAATGAGTACCCTAGAAATGCTAGATTTGTTGGAGAAGAAGTATCTCAGGCCGAGTGTGTCTTCTTGGGGAGCACCAATTCTGTTTGTAAAGAAGAAAGATGGTACCCTTAGGTTGTGTATTGATTACAGACAACTGAACAAAGTTATTGTGAATAATAAATATCATTTTCCTAGGATTGATGACCTCTTTGATCAAATGAGAGGAGCAAAGGTATTTTCCAAGATTGACTTGAGGTCTGGTTACCATCAGGTAAGAATCAAGGATGAAGACATTGATATGACATCCTTCAGAACAAGGTATGGACATTATGAGTTTGTAGTGGAACCATTTGCTCTCACAAATGCACCAACTACATTTATGTGCCTTATGAACAGTGTCTTCAGCAGGTACTTGGACAAGCTTGTTCTTGTTTTCCTTGATGACATTCTTATTTATTTTAAGAATGAGGAAGAGCATGAAGAGCATTTGAGATTGACATTGCAATTGCTCAAGGAGCATCAGCTGTATGCAAAACTGAGCAAGTGTGACTTCTATAGAGATAGAATTTAGTATTTGGGTCACATTATCTCAGAAGAGGGTATATCGGTGGACCTTGAAAAGATTGAAGCCATTATGAATTGGCCTACTCCAAGAAATGTGGTAGATGTAAGATATTTTATGGGACTTGCGGGATACTACAGGAGATTCATCAAAGGATTCTCCAAAGTTGTACATGCCATCACTTCTTTGCAAAAGAAAGGGATTAAATTTGAATGGACATCAATGTGTGAAGAAAGCTTTGAGCAGTTGAAGAATCTTCTCACCAGTACACCAGTATTGAAAGTTGCAGACCCAAAAATAGATTTTGTGGTGTGTACCGATGCATGCTGACAAGGGCTTGGAGGAGTCCTTATGCAAGACAACCACGTGATATGTTATGAATCAAGAAATTTGAAGGTACGTGAGAAGAACTATGCCACTCATGATCTAGAACTTATAGCCATAGTAGATGCCCTCAAGATGTGGAGGCATTACTTGATGGGAAGAAGATTTGAGCTAAGGACATACCATTGTGGTCTGAAGTATTTGTTTGATCAGCCTACTTTGAATGCTAGGCAAGCGAGATGGCTGGAGTTTTTATGTGATTTTGATTTTGAAATCAATCACATAAATGGAAAAGAGAATAAGGTAGCCGATGCACTCAGCAGAAAGGTGATGGAAATGCATGTGGCATCTATTAGTATTTTCCAATCAGATTTGAGACAGCAGATTGTTAATCATATTGTTGAAGATGAAATGTATGTGCAGTTAAAAGACAAATTGCAGCAGCCGCAGTCTTGAGAAGAGGTATGAGGGAGATAAATTGGAAGAAGATGATCTTCTTACTTATAAGAATAGAATTTATATTCCAAATGTAGCAGAGTTGAGGAGAGTCGTTATGGATGAAATCCATCAAGCTCCATATTCTGGTCACCCAAGATATTAGAAGACAATTGCTACAGCCAGAAAGCAATACTTTTGTCCAGGAATGAAAAAGGACATGGCTGAATATATTTCAAGGTGCATGAAATGTCAACAGGTAAAGGTTGAGCATCAACACCCAGCAGGTTTGTTGCAGCCTTTGCCAGTTCTAGAATGGAAATGGGAAGTTATTTCCATGGATTTTATTACAGGATTGCCAATGACTTGGAGACAACATGATTCCATCATGGTTGTGGTGGACAAGTTGACAAAAGCGGTACATTTTATATCAGTTAAGTCTATGCATAAGACTGATGACATCGCAAAAATATTCATGAAGGAGATTTTCAAATTGCATGGATTGCCTAAGGAAATAGTCTCTGACAGAGATGTCAAGTTCATTTCCAATTTTTGGAAGGGGTTATTTGCAGATTTGGGTATAAAGTTGAACTTCAACACTGCATACCATCCTCATACTGATGGGTAGACAGAGAGAGTTAATCAAGTGCTTGAAGACAAGCTTCGTATGTATGTGATGGATGAACCAGCCAAGTGGGAAGATTATCTACACTTGGTAGGGTTTTCTTATAACAATGGACAGCAAGCATCCTTGGGGATGAGTCTGTATGAAGCTTTGTATGGCAGAAGGTGTAGGACACCAGTGACTTGGGATAATCTAGTGAACAGGGTCGTGCTTGGACCATAATTGCTTAAAGAGATGGAGAAAGAGGTTGTAGAGATTAGGCAGAATCTGAAAGCAGCCTAGGATAGATAGAAAAGATACGCAGATAAGCATATGGTGAACAGAGAGTTCAGTGTTGGGGATCATTTTTACCTTAGAGTGAAGGCAAAGAAGAGTTCCTTGAAGCTTGGAAGTTGTGCCAAGATGTCACCAAGATATTGTGGGCCATTTGAAGTGCTTGAAAGAATAGGGTCAGTTGCATATAGACTTGCATTTCCTACTAGCACTAGAGCTCATAATGTTTTTCATGTTTCTTTACTTAAGAAATATGTACATGATCCTAACCATGTGATAAATTCGAATGTGATTCAGGTGGAACCTGAGGGAGAGTTTCAAATCCAGCCAATGTGCATCCTCGACAAGAAGGTCACAATGCTTCGGAACCGAGCCATAGGGTAGGTAAGGGTGCAATGGGAGCACTACAGTCCTAAAGAGGCTACGTTGGAGCTAGAGGATGCCATGCGATTGGCACATCCGTTTTTGTTCAATTCTACGGAACACTGAAGCGATACCAGTGTAGCATTTTGTTTAATTTTGTAAAGCACTGAGGAGAGTTCTATTGAAGGGGGAGGGGAATGTAACACCCCGGTTTTGACCTCGTTTGCATTAAAAATATATATGATGTATATATTGTAATTAATCATGCTGTGGAGCTAAAGGAAAAATCCCCACCATCGATTTAATTATTTTATGTTTTGGCGATTACAATCGTTGTCGATGTATATCGTGCTATCCAACACATATTAATTTTGGCATCATGTAAACATGCATTTTAAGTAAAAGACCCACAACCAGCTATGTCAATGCAACCATAATGAAAATGGCATGATTTTTCTAAGGATAAGTAGGGGGGAATAATTAACCTTGGGAGTCATTGGGGAAAATCCAAGTGTCAATTGATGAACCCATTTAGCTCTCACCCACCTTTCCTTGTCTCATGCAACTACCAAATTAACTCCTCTGATGTTAGTTCAGGCAGTTATTGCATGGACAGTGGTGTGTGGCAGGACTGCCGGTCCTTTCCCACAGGCACACTCCACCAGGTATCTCATTCACCCTCACGTGGGCAGGAAGGGAGGAGGACCCATTCTTCTATTTTCCCTCCCGCGGAGAGCTGTGGAGCCTTTTTTGGACCTTCACAATTCTCCTGTGTGTGGCATTCACGATTTTGGGATTGGCTATGTATATTTTCCTCAGGCAGACAACTGGGAGAGATGCCTTACGTTCACGATTTGCCTGTGGGTAAATTTTGTTTTTGGGGATTTTGTTGTATGTTTGTTTTTACCTCTTGTGGAAAGTCATTTTTCACTCTCCTCAAGCTGAGAATTCCATTTTTGGGTGATGATCTGTGATTTGGTTTCTTCCCCAACGTTTTTGTGACATTTCTCCACGGTTTGCCAAGCTGAGGAATCGTTGCTGGTTTCCCCACGATTTTTTGGTTGCTGTGAATTTGTGGTTGAGTCGTTTTGGCCATGATAGGGCCAAGAATGACTTAGGAATCGAATTGCTCAGTCTGAGATGTGTAGTACCCAAGTTTCCATTCTGGTTTTGTTCTGTGATGTTTTCCCTTAGACCCCGGATCTATGAATTGTTGTCCTGGTTGTTTTGTTGTGTGTGCACAGGATTTGGTATTTGGACTATGTAGGAGTGGAAATTAGTCTGCTTTACAAACCTAGTGTTTTTTAGGATCCTCATAGACAAAACTAGAGGGGTGGCTCTCTTCTATACACCCCCTGAATAGCGCTGGAAGGGAAGTCATGGCCTGAGGGACTGTCCAGCAGAGAAGGGAATGATTCCTTGTGTTGGGCTGTGTGGATGTCTTAGGAGTCAACCTAGTTCTGGTGTAGGCATCCTTAGCTCTTCTGTGAGCCCACTAGCTTAGCAGAAAGTGCTTCCATTTTCTGATAACCTGATAAACCCAACTTATTGGCTTGGTTATGTGTTGTTGTGTACTCTTCGCCTGATAAACCCAACTGTGTTGGCTTGGCTGAGTCTTGACATATCTTTGGCAATGTGTGAGACTACTTAGTTTCTTATTCATTGGGTAATCATGCCCATCTCGGGGTGGCAGTGTTGCTGAGAGATTAAGGAGCACACTGGCCTATGGTTGGGTGGAACGTTGCAGCGATGTAGCTAGTTGCAGGACGAATTCTTCATAAGATAAGTATTCTCGTCTATTTCATCTCTGCAATTGTATTTGATGTTTAATGAAAATGATGAACATGCTAAATGTGTGAATGTAATGTAGTTGCTTCCGTTGTGTGTTGAACTTTTATGCATCTATGCATGTTTTACTTCAATGCATTTCAATTTTTACCATTGTATGTTCATGAGGCTAGTTGCTCGGGTAGATAGCAGTATCAATAGCGTCCTCTTCATCGATCGAAGGGTCAAGGACGTTACAGCAATCCCTTCAAGTCTTAGACATGTTTCAAAAAAAGCAACAAAAACAGAGGGAGAATAGCAACCATGGTGAGTAGGCCCACGGCGTCCCATCTCAATAGAAAAAGAAGCAAGGACTCAACTCCATCCTCACTTCTACGCCTCTATTATCTATTTTTTTATGTCGTTCTCACATAGGCCATCGGTCAAGTTCTTTTAAGCTTCTTTTTTTTATGTAATAAATGTTAAAGGTCATATTATGGGGCATGAAATACTCTATTACTATATGTTACGTTTCTATTTTAAAGGTTGAAGGCTTGATAGCATACAAACAAATTTCTATTTTGTTTTGAAAAAGCACAAATCCAAAGTGTGTCAGAATAAAGCCACAATAAATCTAGGGTTTCAAGCTAAGACACGTCCCTTAGCTAAGGTTTCAATATAGGACACATCTCTTAGAATTTAGAACCCATTGCGAAGTACGTAATTAATTTTTTACCAATATGAAGGATGTTCCATAATATTTATAAAAAAAAAGAATAATCACTTTTATTTATTTTAAAAATCAATGAAATCATTGTTAACTTCTTCTGTTTAAATTAAATGATAAAGAGAAATTATTTCTCTCTTTAAAAAAAGAAAAAAAGAAAATATAAAATATTTTAAAATATGATAATTGAAAAAAACAATTATACAAATGGGGTTATATGATATATTTATAACATTTCATTTATACAAATGGGGTATGATATACTTATAACATTTCATTTATACAAATGAGGTTATATAATATACTTATAACATTCTCTTTCTTTTTCTCTCTCTCTATATATATATGATGGCACAATGGAGCTCTGCAGAGCTGCGCAAGTAGCAGGTGAAGACGGGTGCGAAAAGGTGGCAGAACACGAAAAGGCGCAGGAGCGAGGTGATTTCTTTTAATACTTATTTCTGAAAATCTGCCATAGATTGGGGTTATCCTGTCACAGGACATCATGCATGTTTGATACACATTACAATATCGCACAATGCAGATTGACGAGGTGGACTATATTTCAGAGGAGTAGTGCGAGTCCATATTCTATACAGTTGAAGAAATGTGGTGTACGACGATGCCAGCAAAGAAGAAAGTGCAGAGTGAAGCACGATCCAAAATCATTTCTTCAAACGCCACCCTAATGGAAATGTGTTAGGATGACATAAGGGATTCCAAGCCAAAAAAAAACAAGAGCGTCAGGCCATTAAAAAATGTTGCAGAGCTAACCGTTGGGAAAGACATTCACATAGAACATATTTCGGAGTATCTAAAAGTGACTTTAGTAGGGCGGTTCTACGGAAAAAAATCCAAGAAGAGAAGCGCTGCAGTCGTGGATAGATAACAATTGGTATGAAGAGCTAGGGTATGCGCATACCTTTCATGTTCTACCTCGTGGTTGGTTTCTGCTCAAACTGCGACAGGAGGAGGCTGGTCGGAAGCTGATAGACAAGAAGTGGAAATGGGGGCCTTCATGCCTCATACTAAAAAAGTGGAGAATATATTTTGACGCTAAGAAGGAACCGCAGAATCAACAGCAAATTTGGGTCATTTTACCAAGATTACCAATGGTTTTCTGGAAAGAAAGGATTCTAGAGGCTATAGGAAATAAGCTTGGAATATTCATAGCCTTGGAGGATGACTGGGAATCCATAATAGGTCACAGATGTGATAGAATACAGGTGGAATTAGATATGAGAGATGCTATGTTTGAAGAATTAATAATCAAGATGCACGGCAGTCTATGGAGGCAGCGTCTCGACTATTGGAAAATACCGTTCAGATGCTTCAGCTGCCGTCAAGTTGGGCATCTGCAGAAATATTGTACGAAGCACAAGGAACTCATCTCATTTAAAAAAATATGGATGAAGAAGGCAGGTAATGCAAGTAGGGAAGATATAGAAGAAGGTGGTCGACGGGTAAAAGGTGATGAGCCTAAATTTATGTTGTCAAAGAGGAGGACGAAGAAAAAGGGAAGAAAAGTGACCAGACATCAAATTAAATAAAGACATTGGATAGCTCAGGAGTAGCACCTCCAAAGGACCCCGACAGGAAGCAGCATCATTTTCATGAACAAAAGGTACTATTGACAACACACCTCTTGCAAACCCTGTGTTTTCAGTAATTAACAGTTTAAACGATAGAACATTGCTTGTTGAAACAATGAGTCCCAACATTGAATCTAAGGATGACTCCCAGAAGGACCAAAGAAAGAACTATAACTTACATTCCAGAGTCCTCAAGAATAAGGAAGAGGAATGTGTTCCTTTGGGCGGGCTGTCTCTCAATCCCCACATCAAGTCACAGGCAGGAAAAAAAAAATCTTCCCAAGGCTCAAAAACAAGCGATATTGGATGTGAAGTAGGGAAGGAAGACAACCATAACTTGGGCGCTTAGAGGCAAAGCCCTAGACAGGGTTATCAAATGAAAATTATTTCCCTTAACATAAAAGGGATAGGGGGGGTTCCCAAAAAAATGCCATAAAATGGCTGATAGCCACTTTAAGACCAACGGTACTGCCAGTGCAAGAAACTATGGTTGATGGAAAAAATGTTGAGGAAGTGATTAGAGATTGCATGAAGGATTGGGGTATGGAAAGTACAGACGTAGATGGACACTCAGGTAGAACTCTAATAGCTTGGCATCCTAATTTGAAACCACTATCAATTACTAGATTCGGATCTGTACTTGGGACACAATTTGAAGATGGTGAAACCGGACAACACTTCACAATTTTAAACATTTATAGGCCCTTTTATGAAAAGAAATCATTCTAGGAAAGGGTGGCAGTCTCAAGAGCTCTGGAACTTCCAAATGTGATCATCGGAGGTGAATTAAACCTAACACTATCTGCAAGTGAAATCTAGGGCAAGAATGCAAGAGTTGATGCTCTAGGACCTTTTTTAGCTCCTTCTTTCAACTGAAAGGGTTAGTCGATTTTCTGCCCGTGAAACTGGAGCCCACTTGGATAAATAAGAGAGGGGGAGAGCAGGTTGTTTCAAAAAGACTAGATCGGTTTTTGGTAGCAGAAAACCTAATAAATGACTCCTTAATTATACAAACCACTGTAGAGACAGGAGGAAACTCAGATCACCGACCGATAGTCCTTACAGTTATGAACGTGGAGGTCAAACCACCCTCCCCCTTCAAGTTCAATCCTCACTTGCTGGCAAAGGAGGATTACCAAACCCAAAAATTAAAAGCTTGGAAACCTCTCCAAGATGTACAGAACCATTCTTTAATGCAACGATTTGCAGAACACCTGGCTAGAGAAAAGAGGATTTCTAAGGATTGGGACAAGAAGTATAGAGATAGGAAACAAGAGGAGATGAGAAACATGGAAAATCAAATTAAAGAGCTTTACAAAAACAACAAAAAGGGGTGTTTTCAGAAGCAAAAATAGGAATGCTAAAGAAGTTGGAAGGAAAAAAATACTCTCTCTTGTTACAAGAAGATCAAAAATGGTGACTAAAAAGTAGAGCCCTGTGGTTAAAGGAGGGTGATCAGAATACCAAGTATTTCCACAGATTTTCCTCCCAATGGATGAGTGTAAATAGCATTCATGAAATCGGGACAAGTTAGGGCAATTTGGTCAAATCCTTCTTGAAGAAGGCCCAAGCAGCAGTTGAACATTTTCAAAGCATATTCACAAAGCCCGAAGGATGCCCAATAGCTGAAATTGTCGAGGTCCTAAGCATGTTTCCAAGATCAATCACAACTGAAATGAATGAATAATTAACCAAAGATATTATGGACGAGGAGATACAACAGGTTCTACACTCATTCGAAAAAGGGAAAATCCCTGGTCCTAATGGGTTTGCCTTAGAATTCTTTATATGGTTCTATGACAGAATAAAGGAATATATCCTGGCAGTAGTCAAAGAATCTCGGAAGTCTAGGAAGGTTTTAGGAAGCTTAAACTCAACCTTCATAACACTGATTCCAAAGAAGCAGAAGACAGAAACCTTTGATGATTTTAGGCCAATCGTGTGTTGTAACATGATCTATAAAGTGATAGCAAAGGTGATGGCACAAATATTAAAACCAATCCTGAGAAAGATAATATCAAAGGAACAATTTAGATACCTACATAATAGGAAAATACATGATATTGTCTCTTTGGCCCAGGAGGTAATCCACGCTATCAAAAAGGAGAAGCAGTGTGTTTTTGTGTTGAAATTAGACTTGTGCAAAGCATACGATAAAGTCAGTTGGATCTTTTTTAGACTGTTACTAATCCAAATAGGGATGGATATGGAGATGGTAGACTAGATAATGGGGTGTATCCAATCTACTTCCTTTGCATCTCTTATTAATGGATCACCCTCTAGTTTCTTCAGACCTATCAGGGGCCTCCGAAAAGGATGCCCTCTATCTACCTTTGTTTTCCTTCTAATGGCAAAAGCTCTAGGTAGGTTAATCCATAATGCAAAAAAGGAAGGAAAAATTGGAGTCAAGGTGTCAAGCTCGAAAGAAATTATACATACACTATTTGTAGATGATGTATTGTTATTTGGAACAGGAGTAGAGGAAATTATTAGGGAGTATTCCTCCTTATTGAATAAATATAAGAAGGCCACAGGAATGTTCATTAACATATACAAATTAATCCTGGCTCACAACAAATTTACAAAGGAACTAGCTCAACAAACTAGGGATATAGTTCCCTTTCCAACTAACCCTATTTCTACAGGATTCAAGTATTTAGGTTTTTTCCTAAAACCTAATACCTATTCCTTCCAAAGATGGGTTTAGTTATTTAAAAAAGTAGAATCCTGGGTCTCATCTTGGACCAATTGGTTTCTGTCCAGAGGGGGCAGATTGGTCCTGATAAAGGCAGTGCTGCAGAGTATCCTGGTGTATTGGGCGTCCATAGCATATAATATCCAAAGGTATACTAACAAAAATAAGGAAAAAATGTTTTTCCTTCCTATGGACAGCAAGCAAACGGGATGAGGGCATTCCATTGGCCAAGTGGACAATCATTTCTCTACCAAAGGAACTTGGAGGATGGGGAATCAAGAACGCAATTCTTTTCTGCAGAGCTTTGGCAATGAAGTGATTATGGAGGCTTGTTCAAAATATAGACACCCTGTGGGGGAGAGTGTTGTGCTCCAAATATTGTCCAGACACCACTCTAACAGAATGGTTCAAGAACCCCATCAAATCCTACAAAAATGGTTATGTTGGCTGGAAAGCCATGGTGTTGGCCTTTCCACTAATAGGAAACTGGACAGCCTGGAAAATAGGGAACGAAAGGAGTGTTAGGCTAGGAGAGGAATGGGAAAGAGTTGGGGAGGACTACAAGTTTCCCAACTTTGTCATAACACAGTTAAAGGGTCAAATAGTTTTCAAACTAGCGGATTTACAAATCCATCAACCCAATCCTCAAGGAAAAACAAGATGGAAAAATGCTATAGAGTTGCGAATGGAGGGAGAAGATGCTGAGAGATGGAATGGTTATGTAAATAATCTGGAGACAAACTTTATTTACCTAGACAAAGACAAGAAGGATAAATTGATCTGGACCAAGAATGTTGTAAATGGGGATTTCACAGCGAAAAGGGGATATGAAGTGGCAATCATGGATCAATTCGAGGGGGGGGAATCTTGGTAGTGGGGAGATTTATGCGCCTCAAACAACCCTCTAAAAACCATCCTAACCTTCTGGTTGGCAATAAATAATAAACTCTTAACGTGGGAAAATCTGAGGAAAAGAGGGTTTCAAGGCCTAGGCATATGCATATTGTGCAAATTAGGTGAATAAATTTCCTCACACTTGTTTGGTTCTTGTCCTTATGCAGGCCAGGTATGGACCAGTGCATCTAGGGCCCTCTCTCAAGCTAGGATGATCAACCTTGAAGCTACTTTGGAGCAAAGGGCGCAGACGTGGTGGCGGAACACGGGGTTATCTAGTTTTGCTTCCTTCCCATCTCTCTTTGTCTATAGCATCTGGGAGACTCGCAATAGAGCAATTTTCAGAAATAATTGGACCCCAACTAACATCACCTCAGCCTTGCTGGTACAGAAGGCCAAAGAGCACAAAACATCCCCCAAACAAAGAAAAATTTGAGTTGTAACGACACCAAAATTCGATAAAAGCTTTCCATGGGCCTTCTTTGATGGAACAACCCAGGGATACCCACCCATAGGAGGTGTTGGAGGAGTTATTTATCTATCTGAGTCCAGCAAAATATCCTTCAAACTTGCACTGGGAAAGGAAACAAACAATAGAGCAGTTGTTTCAGCCTTATGGACAACATTGAATATCGCAAAGGACAAACAGATCACAAGATATCACATATATGGTGATTCAAAATTAGTGATTGATTGGGTGAATGATAAAAATATCATCAGAGCACCACATTTGCACAACCTGTTAAAGGCAATTCAAGCTCTTCAACCAACCTTTGAAGCAGTATATTTCAATCACATCTATAGAGAGCATAATACATAAGCAAATACTTTGTCAAAGCTAGCTTTAGCCATCCAATCAGGGATCATTGAAGGAGAGGTTTTTATAAATGGCGAAGCCTCTCTGTTTTACACTCAAATTTGACAGTTTAACTAGTGAATTTTTTTTGGAACAACAAACACGGTTTTTGGATAGAATGCAGTTACATAGCGAGTAGGAGGTTGGACACAAGGAGAACGAAGATAATGAAACGCAGAAAGGTTCAAAATGATTGGAGAATGTGCAATTGTAATGATGATTTGAACCAACAGTTTTGGAGAAGACTCTGTTAGGAGCACCTTTCAGGCACAACGTTTTTTTATTAAACTCACATGAGCAAAATTTTGCATAATGATATGTGCAAGCCATTTAGGCAGAACATTGATGTAAGCTCTTACGAGCAATACAGTGATGTAAGCTCTTACGAGTAGATCATTTTATTCTAAGAATAAAGGATATTTCTCTCAGGAATATATATATATTTCAATAATTATTAAAATGAAAATAATGTTAAATTATCGTAGATTTGAAGATCGTACACATTCATACAAATGTCATATTATCCTTCCGTTGTAAAGAGTTAGGTAAAACCTTATTCCCATCAAAAACAAGTAGACGATTCCTTTTCCTTAAATATTTGACATGTTTTAAGTTTTTATCTCAATCTCATAAATTTGAAAATTAAGTTTTCATTCAAAGGTATTTAAGTTTTGTACCGAGAGACCGTTTTAAACTTTATCTAAAAGCTCATACATTTGAAAATAAATTTGTTTTCTAAGGTATATAAGTTTTCTACCCTAGAAACTAGACAAGTTATAGCTATCAACTTTAAAATTTATACCCATTAGTTCCAATCAGCCGTAGTGATTTTGACATACTAGATTCCCTCCCATTCAAGGGGACTGTTGGATTTGGACAAAATAATTTTTATTTCTTACCAGGCTTTCCCATGTGAAGAAACTTCATAGTGACATACCCTTGCTTATATGGGAATTTCTCATGGTTTCTACAAGTTATGGACCATGGATCACAAGCATGAGTAATTAGATGACCTTATGAACAAAAGACAAGTATATAGGTATATAATATGGTATGATACCAATTGTTATCAAGGTATATATACACTATGTTGGAAATGCATGCAAGTTATGGACCATGGATCACAAGCATAAGTAATTAGATGACCTTATGAACAAAAGACAAGTATATAGGTATATAATATAGTATGATACTAATTGTTATCAAGGTATATGTACACTATGTTGGAAATAGATGTATATTATTTGTGTTGGTTTTTATATAATAAGATACCCATGGTTATCCACTCTAAAAATGTATGTATATATTATTGGTTGATTTTTAAAGTTGAAAGGAATAGTTTGGTAGTTTCAAAAATCTAATAAGTTTTTATAGACTTGTAAAGAAATTATTAAAGAAAAATGATTTTTCAATATAGAGTATGGACATGCCACAGTTGTATGATAAAATTGTGATGATAAATGATATAGAGATTGGAATATAAATCGTTTCATTTGAATGCAAATATCAAATATCGTTTGATTTGATATAATATTTATTATTTTATTGCGAGATGTATAATGTTTATCCAAATTATCTTCTAACTTTTGAATTTTTCAATAAACTTAATTTTTGAATTATGTGTTATTAGTCCCTGCCATCGGCTAGTTCTTATATAAATATATAAACAACATGACCACTGAAACGTTAAAAGAGATAAAGTTAAAGGATTTATAAAACAACATAACCACTAAAACGTTAAAAGAGATAAAAGTTAAAGGATGGTATGAAGCTAATATAAATGAAATATATGTTTGTTTCTATATAAAGATATGGAGTATTATTAGGATTTGTAAATAAAGTGAATTATTTTATTTTTTTTAAGTTTAGATAAAATGGGAAGTGATTTTGAAAAATGATATATTATACATAAAATATATATATATATATGGAAAACAAAAAGCTATTTTTGTTGGGTTAGTTTAGATAAAATAAGAGGTGATTTTGTAAAATAATATATTTATATTTAAAAGAATATATATGGAAAATAAAAACAAAAATGGAATGGAATAAAATTGCTTTAAAAGATTACATGAGAAACAAAAGTATATGAATGATGGCATAAAGAATTAAAAATATATATAATTTATTGTCAATTTCAAATAGAAATAAAATTTGATGATTTAAAAAAAAGGTTGAAAAAAATCATCTTTGATCCAAAAACATTAAATTTGTTTATACATCGCGAGATATGCAATGTATACATGTAGGAGACGGTATACAACCAATCAATGAGTCGCTTCACACATGGGTTGAGTGAGGGTAAGGCAAGATAACCTGTCTAAAATTATGGAACTAGTAAAAAGATTGACATTCCCACACCTTGTAATGAGGAAGCTCATATGTGAGAGGCGGTGGTTATTTACCCTGAGAATGATGGAGGGGTGGTTGGTTCTAACATTGCATCATATCATTATAGCTTACACTAGCCATATAATGGTTTGTCCAGTGGTGTCCAAGTTGTGTAGTAGGAAGAGAGGACCAAAGGAAGTGAAGTAGAAGACCATGGAATATAGGGTTCTATGTTGATCTTTGAATCCCCAATAGAATCCATGGAGTTCTTCATCCAAGACAACAATGAAGCATACCAAGGCATAGAGAATAAAAAGATGGTTTAATAGTAGATAGAAAGTTTCCACTATCCAGTGAATGCAAAATTTGAAGAAAAATTTAGAGTCAAGCGAAGAGCTACTAGAAGCTCCAAAATTGATGAGGAGTTAGCCATCATTATCCTGGATACAAGCTTCTCTAGAAGTTGGGACACTAAATATTCCTTGACTTTGGATTTGTATTGGCATACTAAGGAACATATTTCCTATCATATTTGTTGTTGAAGGTAGCACTCCATTGTTGCAAGCAATCAAGGAGGATCTATAACAACCAAATGACAAATCCTAGTTTCCGTTGTAAGCCCTTTAAGGCTTGGACATGGCTTCAAAAGAGGAAGCGAAAGAAGGGGGATAAAACCAACCCTAGGATTTGACCAACAATGTATCATCTTACTAAAAAATAAGAAGTAAACCATAGAGAAAAAGCTCAAACCCAACCTAACTTTACATTCAAATCTTGGAGAGGGTGTCCCTTGTCCTACAAACAAGGGGAGCTCATAGATAAATTTGGTGAGTGTCTAGATTGTAATGTGTAACCTTAAAATTAGATCATTATTATCTATGTTTTTTATAGTTCTCCTATAGGCCACTCATTAAGTTATTTTCAAGCATCTCTTTTTTATATGTGATAGAGGTTAAAGGCCATCTCTCGAGACATGACATAGGCTTTGCTATTATAGTTCCATTTCCATTTTAGAGTCTAAATCTTTAATAGCATGCAAACCATACAAATCGTTTCCATTTTTGTTTTATAAAAAACATAAGTTTGACACTTTTTAGAATAAACAAGGGTTTCAAGCTAAGAAATTTCCCATAAAATCCATTACTGAGTATGTAATTGATTTTTGGGTAACTATAATATAAAGAAATTCCCATATTGTTTTTCAAAGAAAACCTTCAACGAGAAGAAAACTCATTTCAAATTAGAAACAAGAATTTTATACATTGAGAAAAGAAACTTTAATTTCTCTATTAAAAATCAATAACCAATAATCAATTTCTATTATTTAAATTGAATTAGAGGGTGGTATTATTTCCCTATTTAGAAAAGGCCAAATGATCCATCGAGGAAGTCAATTGGCTTGTTTGGCTAGTTTTGTGTAGAAACTTCTTGTGAAGTTACCTAGCTTATGCCTATGCAAATGCACTCTCTAACTTAGTAATCCATATATAAGCTATCTTCGACTTCTAAGTATCCGCTAGTTTGAAACACTCATCCGAAGATGGCAAAGGAAGCAGAAAAAATCCATGTAACTGAAGAGGCAAAGAAACTAATAGAGAAAGCACTATCTCGACAGTGGATCAAAATGTTCATCCAGTTCAATGAGATTCTCATGCGAATCGCCTCGACTTCAGAAGGATAATCGACAAGACACGCTTCTGACAAAGTTAGGCCCTTTAAGGTTCAAATGAACTTTTATATACCAAATATTGAAGGAAAAATTGACGCTTAATCCGTCAACAACTGGGTACAGCATCTGGAATCCTATTTTTTATGAATCAGCTCTCAAAAGTTGAGAATATCACCATTATGTCCTTAAATATGTTGACTTATCTGCATTGTTGGTGGGAGAATTTATCAACTTATACAGATAAAAAATACAACCCCATAGACACATGGAATAAATTTGTTGAGCATGTCTGAAGATATTTCTATCCACCCAAACATCTTGAGAAATAGTATAAGAAGTGGAAGCATCTAAGGAAGCAAAGAGACCAGTCCATGTAGAGCTATATGGACGAGTTATATCGACTCATGGCTAGACTTGGTGTTCGAGAAGAATAGAAACTGCTTTTTCTAAAGTACATCAATGATTTATCCCAATAAATTCAACAAGAGATGGAGTTACTTACTTTCAATACACTCGTGGATGCATTCCACTATGCTATCAATCTCGAATCCAAGCAGAAAAGAAAAGCATGAATTACAACTAAACCGACAGGATGAACATCTGATAAGAAGTCTTTGTCGATAGCCAACTCTGACAAGTCCAAACTCCCTACCCATCCAACTTCGTCAAAGCAAGATTAGGGCAAGCGACACTCTCAGAAAGACAAGAGGGATCGAACTAGGAAAATTTCTATTGGGAAATGGTGTGATTACCACAACTCATCCTGGCATGACACATATGAATGAAAAGATCAGAAGACATTTCTGGAAAAAATTTATGCATCTGACATGTCTGAAAAATCCATCGTGGAATTCGACCTAGAATCATCGGTCCTCTTGGCATTGCCATTGACAACTCCAACAGACTTGACTATTGTCAATGAGGAGGAACGAGAGAACTTGTTCCATACACAAATATGAGTTCGAAACAATCCATTGAATCTGATTGTGGATAAATGCAACCATAAGAGCTTTGTTTTTGAAGATCTTGTGAAGAATCTAGGTCTTATCACCACAATGCATCCTCGGCCTTATAACATCAATTGGATGAACGATGGACAAGAACTAAAAATCCCTCGATAATGCAAGCTCAACTACTTCATTAAGCCTTTCAAAGATGAAGTATTATGTGATGTGGAACCTCTTTTCATATCTAACGCATTGTTTGGGAAACCTTACTTATGGGATCAACATGGAATTTATCAATCGCGACCACAGAAGGTGATTGTCAAAATTCGCAACCAGTGGTTTGGAATACCAGAACGATGAACGACATCGACAGTTGAAATTGTATCTTCTAAATAGGAAAAAAAGATGATCGACCATGATCATAAATTTTCATTGATTATGATAAAGTCTTAGCATTCCAGGAAGACTGTAGCAGCTTGTCGACTAGTCGAAAACTATAGCTCCTGATATCAAATTGACAACTTTCTTGAAGAATGACAGAATATGTTCAAATCACCTCAGGAAGTATCGCTACATTGCTAGGTAAAACATTCCATTAAACTCGTTAATGGTTCTTCTCTACCTAATGCATTTGTCTACAGGAGATCCATAATCGAGAATGAAGAAAATCATTGACATATCTAGAATTTGATCAACAAGGTCCATATCCAACCCAACTCCTCTCCTTGTGGAATTCCATTTGTCATTATTCGAAAGAAAGGTGGGACTAATCGCATGTGCATAGACTACAGGGCACTCAAAAATATTTCGGTGAAGAATCAGTACACTTTTCTAAGAATCGATGAATTGATTGTATGAAAGGTCCTAAAGTATTTAGTAAATTTGATCTTAAGTCAAGATATCATAAAATTCCAATCGAGCCCTCAGATGTCTGGAAGACTACTTTCAACACCAAGGAAGGATTGTTTGAATGGTTATCCATGCCTTTCGGCTTAACCAATGCACCTGCAACCTTCATGTGATACATGGATGATGTGTAGTGACCTTTTATAGGAAAAAATTTCAATGTTTATCTTGATGAAATCCTAATTTACAGTAGAACATGGGAGGAACATCCCCAATAGCTCCTGCAAGTCCTCAGCATCCTCTGACAACATCAACTCTACTTGAAACTGGATAAGTGCTAATTTTCCATTAACATCATCAAATACTTGGGGTATTCAAACAACTCTACAGGAATTCATGTCGACCTAGAAAAGATATATATTCTCAAATGTTGGCCCATTCCTCATAAAATTCATGAACTAAGAAGATTTCTTGTTTTTACAAATTTTTATTGATGATTTGTACTTGCATTCAATCACATAGCATGGCCATTGAATTAGTTGACTAAAGGGAATGGAAGCACTATTTACAAGTGGAAACCAACACAACAACAAGATTTTGAGAAACTTAAGCACCAATTCTGTATTGCTTCAATAATAGTGTTACTTGATTTGCATCGAGCTTTTGAGATTGAGATGTATGCCTCATACTATGCCTTGGGCGCAGTGACCATGTAGTTTGGTCACCCGGTCACTTTTCATTCAGAAACCTTTCATGACATTGTTATGAGGTATTGAACATATGAAAAGGAGCTTTGAGCCATTGTTTAAGCACTCAAGCAATGGCAACACTTTGTCCTTGGAAAGGAAATGGTCGTTCATACCGACCATAAGTCCCTACACTTCGCTCTGTCCCAGTACAAGTTGCACACAACTCAACAACTGAAGTGGATTAATTACCTGGAACAATTCCAATTGGTAATTAAGTATCGGAAAGGAAAACCACCCATTACTCTCCTTCTTATAGTGATGAGTATACATGGATAAGACACCACCACTTGTCCTTAGTTGTATCAAGTAGACAACTAATTTTCATCGTTCTATCAAACACCTTGAAACTGACAAGTCATATACCACCGATTATTTCCTGAAAGACACCTTGCTATACAAGCTCGGACACCTTTGTGTACCGATAGGTGAGCACCAACAGAAGCTCATTGGGGATGCAAACTACAACAATATTGCAGGATACTTTGGAGTGGCGAAGACCCTAGTCATTCTTTTGAAGTATTTTTACTATCCTACACTTAAATATGACATCAAAAATTACATCCAATCATGCATGGTTTGTTTCATTGCTAAATCTCCTAACAGACGACAAGGATTATATATGCCCTTTCCAGTTCCTAATCAACCTTAGGAATCTATTTCTATGAATTACTTGACTGGATACACTGTCACCAAGCATCATCATGGCGTGATCTTGGTCGTAGTGGATATATTTTCCAAAAAATTTATCCTCATTCATTGCAAGAAGACGAGGACAATGTAGCAGACTACTCAACTCTTCTTTGAACATGTCTGGAATCATTTTGGCTTACCGACAACTATTGTTTCTGATAGAGATTCCATATTTGTCAGTATTTTCTGGAAAACCCTCTAGAAGCAAATCGACACACAACTTTCTTTGTCAATAACATTCCACCCTCACACAGATGGACAAACGAAATTGTGAATCACTTGGTTGTACAACTACTCCGCATGTATAACCACAAGCATTGTCGAACATGGGATGAAAGTCTCCCATACATTCAACACATTTACAATCGTGCTCAACACAACTCTACTGGAAATATTCCGTTTGAAATATGCTATGGATTTCATCCCTCAACACCTATTGACTTGATTAGTCCTTTGACACAATTGGACAACACTGATCATGGGCAACGAGAAGTTGAGAAAGAACTCAAGTTCAAGGATCAAATTTGTGATATTCAGAAACAAGCATAGTAGATGTTATAGTCACTTAATACAAAATCTAAGGCCTAACATGACAAGCATTGTATTCCTCATTTTTTTCAAGTTGGGGATCAAGTCTAGATACACCTCAAGATGATTCGGTTCACTGGTCCATACAAGAAGCTAAATCCTTTGTGTTATAGTCCATACACTATTCTTAACTGAGATTGGAGAAAACACTTTCAAGCTCGGCATGAATGATCCATCTAGAAAGTAGATTGGCTTGTTCGACTAGTTGGCCTAGTCTTAGTCGACTTCTCACGTCACTTGTCAAATACGACGATCAACAACTACCAGAACTGACAACAGCATAAACCATCAAGACCGACGACTCCAACATGCTTCGTCGACACCAACCACTGCACACCAACAATACCAACTCCGAGTGATTGTTTCTATGTCTACCAGTCAATTGTAACGATTGCGCATATGTAAACATTACAACTTCTATTGTTATTGATTGTAACGGGAAGGCACCCAAGGGTTCCAACACACTCTGTATAAACATGTGCATTAATGTATTATGGAGTTAGGGATGCATGTAAGAGAGTACATAGAGAAGTAATAGAAGAACTTTGTTATGAATTCTTGTATCTTGTGTGTAAACTTATTCTTATTGCATGATTGATTTGTTTTGTCAACATATTTTAAATTTCTTTCTCCATAGCAAAACTCAAATCATTCAATAGAACTTGTTGTTCCCCATCGAACACCTGGGTGACGCAAATCACCAAATATAAAATCTTTTTAAAAATATCATAATATAAAAAAATTACTTACACAAATTTGGTTGTATGAGATGCTTAAAACACTTTATTTATGTATTATTTTAAGAAAAAAAATGTGTGTTGATTTCAACAATTATTATTATAAAAATAACATTAAATTTAGCATTAATTTAAACATGTTAAGATTTGAACTTTTAAAAATTCAAATGAGATGTTGGAATTACATATATTAATTGTTGAGATTGCATAATCTAGTTTCAATAGGAATATTTGAGGGACCTGAATCTCTTTATATAATAAAAAATACAATTAAGTAATGAAAAATTGCAATTTAACCAAAAATTATACAACACCAATAATGATTACTAGACAAAGTCCAAATCCTATAATTCCTTAAATTTATATTTACATATTAAAACAATCATCATTAAAAAGAATAACATTAAAATTATGTTTAAGAAAACTTTTATATTTTTAATGTAAAATCTAAATACAATGCAACAATTTGTTGTTAAATTTAGAAACATTTTCCTTTTTTAATTACTTTATTTGCATTGGGATATAAAATAAGATTTTTGCTTTTTATATTAAATGTAAATGTGTTTCAAAATTTTATATTTAATTTTTTTTATTGGTAAATGTTATTATTAATGATAAAGAGTTATAATTTTCTTATTATATTAATATGGCATATGTTATATTTAATGGCTATTGTTTGTGTTTGTTTACTAAGTATGTTTATAGGTAGCTATATAATTACTCGTGATATTTTTTTTCTATTTTTTTTGTCTTACTATCTTTATTTTTGGATAATTTTATTATTATTTAATTATATATTTATTTAACTTTAGTATCATTTTATACTTCACCGCATTTTAAAGTTTTTTTTAAACAAAGTAAATATTTATATTTATATTTTAAGTGACAAACATGTTGGATGTTAACTTATACACCAAAAAAACCCAACTTTTTGTCCTTAAAATTTTGCATCTATATTGTTTAACAAATTATCTAAAAAAAACACTATATAATTACCACACAGAGAAAAAAAAATGGTCACTCATTTTGTACTAACAATGCCTTTCATAAAAGGCTGGATATTTTGCATCTTTCCCATTAGGTTTTGAACTTAGTCATGTTGGAGAGATGTCATTAAAACAATAAAATTTCGAAAGAAAGAAAGTCATAGCATGCATCTTTCCCATTAGGTTTTGAACTTGGTCATGTTAAAACGATCATCATCAAAACAAAAAAATTGCCAAAAAAAATACACAAACAATGATACCATCAAAAACATCCAGATAAGCCTCTAATTCTATGTTTTTTACCCAAAAGTTGCATTAAAAAACTACTTTTTCTTTAATCTTTAATTCTATACGTTTTAAAGTTACATAAAACTACTTTTTCTTTAATCTTTAATACTAAAAGATATTGAACATACATTTAAATTTCATGTAAATCTATTATAAAAATGCATTATTATCCTTACCCTGGTTACCTATTTCCATCACAAACCATTGGAGCATTCATTTTCCAATCTCTAATAAGTTTCGAAGTAGAAGTGCT
Source organism: Pseudotsuga menziesii (assembly GCA_001517045.1). NCBI lineage: Eukaryota > Viridiplantae > Streptophyta > Pinopsida > Pinales > Pinaceae > Pseudotsuga > Pseudotsuga menziesii. The sequence goes on from LPNX010624642.1 coordinate 369,940, forward strand.
TTCTAAGATATATGTGGCTTCTGCCCTAAAGACAAATCCATAGCTGGCAATTGGTATGTTCTCAGCTTTACCTAACTCTAATTGAAGTGTGAAAGCAGATGTGCTTTTAAAATATATGAGTCTTCTCCCCTAAAGACAAGTAGTCCATTGCTGTCAACTTTAAAAATTGTAATAACATAGGGTCCCCACTGGTTCCCATTGCAAATGCAGTCCAGCCCAAGTGATTTTGACCTACTAGATTCCCTCTGAGTCAAGGGTGGTGGGGCTTGGATTAAATACATTCCCTTTCGTTTCAGGCTTTTTCCCATGAGGACAAATCCTTGCCCCACGTTTTTCTTGAAATTTCTCATAGTTGCCAGATTCATGGACCGCAAGCATAAGTAAACGTTGTAATCATAGAACCCACTGAATAATAGCAACAAAAGAAAAGTCTCTAGGTATATGATATGACAGCAATTGTTCCCAAGGAACATATGCAATATGGTGAAAATGCTGTCATACTATTTGCTTGAAAGGAATCTCTCGGTAATATGAGATGACGAAAGCATGGCACAAGTTATGTGCTTAACTTTTGTATTTCACAATGTGCTAATGGATTAGTGGTATTATCAGGTTCATAATCTTTTTAATAACTTTTTGTCTTACATTTTGTTGTGTTTGTTGATCATACACCTTAGAAATATGTTAGTGGGATTATCAGGTTTTTAATCTTCTTAATAAAAAAATTTCTTACATTTTGTTCTCTGTGTTTGTTAATCGTACACCTTAGACATATATGTATATTTCTGAGGTGTATGATCAACCATGTGGAAAGAAGATTCCAATGATAAGTCTTAAGTTTTACAGTAAAGTTGTAAGTAAGAAATCTTAAAACAACTGGAACTAAGTTTTGTAGATATTTTGATTTGTTGGATTCTGACCCCCCAAAAAAAAAGATATCAACATTTTCCAAGTTATGACTGGACCACAAGCCAAGTAGATAATATTCCAATTCGGAATCACAACTGGCGATGGGCAATGACAGTCAGAAAGGAAGGAATATGTGGTGTGCCTTGACTCAGACTTTCTGCACCTTGGGCAACAATGACAATGCAAATTATGTACGTAGATATTTCTCAAAAACAACAAACATAACCTGCAATACATGAGTTGGCTTGAAAGAACTCTTTAACTTTTGTTTCAGAGAGGTAAATGCAAATGTCATCCTCGGTGGTACGAAGACAAGAATACATATATATATATATTCTTGCCTCAAGTTTGGTGAAGTGAAATTTTCAATTAATGTCAGGGAGACCTACCTGTACAAAGGACTGGGCTGCACTTGTTTCACTGATATATGCTTTTAGTATTGCTGTCTGTGTCTCTACGTAAATCAATATCTGCAATAGTATTAGTGGCAATCAGTACTTGCTTATTTCTTTTATGTAAGGAAGGGAATTCCATGTGTCGGTGCAGAAGAGACTATATTGTACCATATATCAGGAGATGAGCAGACAGTAACTTATTTACTTTTCAGAGGGACTGTTAGATTTTGTCATTTTAATCCAATACTAACATGATTTGACCAGGACCTGAAGTATATGTAGCTTCCCATGTCAGATTTGGATCTAACTCATTCCCTGGCCAAATAATTTGCATCATTCATCAGCGTGATTCACATTGAAGGAATGATAGAAAAAAACCAAAATAGATGAAGAATGTAAATTTATAATTCTGTCCAGGTTGATGAACTTGGATCAGAATTTAAAATGCCGTCATTTCAGCTTTCCTTTGAACAACTTATCATGAAACAATTTAAGTTTGTGCAGTTAGATTATGTTTTTGGATTTAAAAATCAAGCTGTTGTGGTTCAACTTCAAAGGTAAACACAAAACTAAGTTTAAACAAAAGATTAATTCTGTTAAAGCTAATTCTGCGTCCAATCCTTAGCAGAATTCAAAATCCTTTGCTTGTCCATCTTCTCAGTCCAATGAGTCTTCCTCCCAACAAAAAAGAAGTCAAACAAAAACTGCAGTTTTTTGTGGCATACTTCGGCCTAAGGAATCCAAATACTAGAACAAACTAAAAGCATTGAATTAAGGCATGCAACAACACAAAATTCCAATGCCCAAGCCTTTTTCTAGTAAAGGGGTGAATTAATAGCACAAGGCTTTAATATATGTATCTTCACACAACTGGATGCTTGATTATGGTGCCTCACATCATATGACTCATTTTCATGAGTAACAATTTGATAGTAGCATTTCACATATTTTACTTAGAGACTTTATACAACTTGACCTTTTAGGATAAGCATTGTGATGTTAATAGAGGGTTTGCGATAGTTAGCAACTTATGCACTTTGGTAAGATGGATTGGCATTAATAGGGACACTGATTTTGTGTTTGTTTTTTTTAATTGTACATAAGTACCTGATCAAGCTTTTTGTGTTGAGGTTAATTTTAGAGGATCAATCACTTTTCAGGGTATGGTGTTCATTTGATTCTCAGTGCCTTGGGAGTTTGAAATTGCTTCTTGGATTTATTTGTGAAACCTCTCTGTATTATATGCCAAGGAGTTATTAGTGTTTGTCTCTCTTCAAGAAGGAGTTTTGTCCTAGAGTTTTTTTCTTTTCGCTTATGAGAGTTTTGTATTGGGTACCTCTAAGCAAGCGGGTAAGTGCACGCTAATGAGGGTCCCTTTGGTGCTTTAGATGCAATAGAAAACTGAAAAATCAAGCATCCCTCAACTTACTAGGTTTTTTTGAGATACATAAAATAACTTTGCACTTTGAGTAAAAAATAAGAAATCTAGGAAATTGAATCACATTTCCGAATATATAAGTTTTATGCATTCAAAATTTCCATACTTACGTCAAGTTTCATTTTTTCTAAGAGCCACTTTTATATTTTTCAGGCAAATGATAAGGCATATGTTTTTGTGGGTGCATCCTTTGAGGGCCTAAATGATGGTTTGAGGCTACAAATAATTGCAGAAATGTAAAGAACATATTGCGCTAGTGCACCACTAAAATTATTAATTTTTTATTTTCTTAATAATTATCTAAGTGATCATTCCTCGAAAATGGTACGACTTTTGTGGGTGCAGCCTTTGAAGGTCTTGATGCAATAATCATGAAATGACTTTTTTTATATAATGTATAGGTCATCGTCTTCTAGTGCACCGTGCAATTTTTTTAAACTATTAAGAGTTGAAAAGGTTATGGAAAAAAAAACTAACAATGTGTTTTTTGAGTTAAAGAGTTAAAGCACAATAGAAATTGAAAAAGATAGAAAAATATAATATTTTGAAATAAAAATTACATATTTAGAATCTAAACAAAATGTCCTATCTATGTTTAAGATTTCCTAAAAAATGTTTGTTTGTGGCATAGTGTAGGGAGTGGTTAAACACGTGCTTCTTCAGAAACTCAAAGAAATGCCTTAGTGCAACTTTTCAAGGTTTTAATGTAAGGATGATGGGTTGGAATTTTTATAGTGTGTAGAGGTCACTGTCTAGTAGTGTGACATTTTCTTTTTTATGGAATGGTTGAGAAAAGAAAAAGTTATGGCATAAACATGCTCATTTTTTTAAAAATCTAGTTGCATCTAAAAGGTCCACTAACTTCATGCACTCACCCAAGCCCTGATGCCGAGACACAAGTTTTTTGTTTACTCTCTACATTTCACTTAAGAGGGGATTTTTGTGTACATACAAGTATTAAGCTTATGTAGTCTAATAGTTAACGGCCAAGCTAGTTTGTTTATCTGCTAGGTTGGGACACTTTGTGTTGCCCAACTGGCATACCAACAAATTGCCTCCAAATTGCAAGGTGGATGGACTCTTTCATTGTTATCTATTTGGGTGATTTCTTTGTATTATATGACATAGCAATATATAAACTTAGTGTTTATTTATCAGTTTATTATGTCAAGGCTTGTTTACAATTTGGGTTAAACACGAATTTTTACAGTATTTATAGATGAGACTAACATGTATTATGGGGTATCCGTGAGATGTAGAACAGTTGGTGGTGGGGTATGGTTAAGACGCCCCCTAAGCTGAAAGGTCGCCGGTTCTAATCCCGTCAGATACCAAAAAAATCCAACCATGTTAAGGGTTGGTGCGGTCCAGGCCGGGTGCGATCCCCGGGTGATTTTGACGGCTTAGATGCCCCCAGTTCGTGGTTACTTAGCCAATGGAAACCCTGCTAATCAGGGGGGTTCCACCAGTTTGCTAACAAAAAAACAAAACATGTATTATGGGGTACTGCATAAGCATTATACATCTAGTGAAAACATGAAGTTGGGAAACACTTTTGCTTGTTTTTTGACAAAACAAATTGCAAAATTTTATGTTTTTCAACTTCAACCCCTTCAAACCGTTATCTCCCTTAGGAATTTGACCTTGAAGTAAACACAAATGTTTTAGAGAATTGAATTAGCTACAAACTCATATTTATTTTTTTTAAATTATTGACATATAGTGGGGAAAATTTGACGTCCACCATCGGCATATACTTTAAAATTTTAAGTATGAATAATGAGTGACTTGTGTGCACCACATTTTTCTTAGAGATAGTTAATTATTTTAGGGAAATGAAATGTATACTCATAATATACACTAATTGCACTTGTGCATGGACTATATGTTGAGGATTTTCAAACTTATACGCTAATTTTTATTATTTATCGAAATAACATATGTACAAAAAATGGTGCCTTGTTGACACATGTTTTTGTCGTCTCAATTTATTTCAAATGTGACTCTTATCAAAAAAACTAAAAGAAAGGCTTTTGAAGAGGACACTACAAGGAACATCCTTGTGATCTTTTAAAAAAAAATTTGGCTTCGTCATTGTAAGTCACTAATTTTTTTAAAGATAAAGTTTAGAAAAAAAATAGTAAAAAATAGAAATCCTAAATGAAATTAAATATATATATATATATATATATATATATGATGATGATGAAAGTAAATTGAATGATGAATCTACTGGTATAAACTTCGACAGGTAATTCTCATTTTTTGCAGTGTTTCAACCTTGCTAAAGTGACACATTTCTGAAAACTATAGAAATGGTGTTGGAAATGTTGACCAAAAACTCTCGGGCGAGAGCTATTTTCGGTTGAAAATTAACACAGAGTTAATTAAAAATCAGGGTCAAAAGTTGTTTTAAACTCTCGAAGGAAAAGTTAAAACATGTCTCGGTCGAGAGGTTTGTCACATAATGCTCTGAGGATATTTTAGGGGTCGACACATGAAATGGTCATGATTCCGAAGGGATTCCACAAAATCTTGTCCGATAAGTGTATATATAGTCTCTCGGCTGAGATAGTTTTCATCAATTTCTCAAATGAGACTTCCATATCTACATTTCAGCTGAGAGTTCGCAAATCCCTTGTTCAACCGAGAGTTCACAAATCCCTTGTTCAGCCGAGAGTTCACATATCTATATTACATTCGAGATTTCGCATACCAGCCGATATTTCACATTATCTAAGCTCATAATGTTGATGTATTTGTAACTTCGAAATGTATTCACTTATATTGTAGCTTGATGTTCCTATTGGGAGAATCATTTATATTTCATTATACCCCGATGTTCCTATCGGGAGAGTCATTAATATAATAAATTCATGCGAAGTCAATGAGGTTAACCCTCTGTTGTAAGTCGAGGTAATAGACCCCATAGTTGAGTTGAGTTTAACCCTCCTTGTTGATCACAGGGGCAAAGTCCCCACAATTGAGGGCCACTCGGGTTATTAGACTCTCTTAGACATGTTGGCCCTGGTAAGTAATTGTCAAGTCGAAAACTAGTATAAATAGAGACTGAGACTCTCTATTTGTCACAGACACTCACTCAACTAGGGCGCATGAGTGAGAGAGGAAGTGCTGGCACAACTGAGAGAGATCAGCTGTCCGAGATCATCTTTATGTTTTCGGGTTTTACTTTTTCTACTAGTGCTCATTCTATCTCTCAAGAAGTTGCAGAGTTTTCTCCTTTATGGTTTCCCCAAGGAAAAATATTTGTGTCCATTGTCTCTTGTGATTGATTATGGTGCATGTTATTCTCTCAAATAAGATCCTAAGATAATACTGTCTAATTGATAAAAAACTAACATGGTATCAGAGATAACCTAAGAAGAAGACACTATGCAACTACAGAAGCTAGGGCTTCTTAATTTTTGGGCCTCTGTCCACATATCATTAGCAAAAGGAGTCTAAGCTAATTCTTCATTGAAGCGGGCATCTTTCTGTCGAAGCAGAATTTGATTTCGGGCATTTTCAGTCACTGCTGCGGGAAATTAGGGCTTGTCATAGAAGAGGAATTTTTGAGTGATCCCAGAATAGGATTTCTCTCCTCATCAAAATCAAAGTTTAGATACCAAGGTCAAATTTTTTTGGTTAAGTAAAACTTCAGGAAAGTCAAACCCTAGTTTGACCTCAGGCCTAAAAAACCCTAAAATACTAAAACTTGTAGTTTTGGTACATCCGTTATATCTCGAGATTTAAGAAGGCCCGGGAGACAAAATTTTCATAGGATGAATATAAGATCATGATGCACCTTGTGTAAAAATTTTAACCTCATATTTTCCATATTATGGGAGATATGATTCCTCCAAATCAAGGCTCCAGCCTCTTCCAGGATTCATCCCTAAACAGGACACCTACGGAGAATTGCTATATCTCAAGCTAAGAAGGTCCAAATGGAATTTAGAAAGATGTTCTAGATAGGGAACGGACTGTAATTTATGTGGTAAAAGGTTCATACCCCGAAGGTGAAACAGTGGCATGTGGAAGTCTGTACAATTTCACCATGCTGAACATTCCTGAAATAAGTCACCTTGGGAAAACTATCATAAGTCCCAATTGGCGAAACCAATTCTCCTTAGACCTATGGTTTTGGAAATAGGACATAAGAGGCTACCTCAATATGAAAGTTTAGAGAGAGAGGAGTAGTATTGTCGGAGATACTGCAGAAACAATATCAGGAATGTTTGCAGTGGAAATTGGAAAACTAGGCATTAGAGGAAATTTCAACTCAAAATGGTCCTCCTAAAATGAACTAATAAAATAATGGTTAAAATAATAAAATAATATTTATTAATTTTGGGGGAAGAAAAGAAAAAAACTACTTTTTTGTTTGTATTTTTGACATATATCTCCGTGTTTTTACAAAAAAATTAGTTTTTTTTATGATACCTATCCCCAAATTTATATTAAATTTTTTTTTAAAACCTATACGGTATTTCAAATTTAAATAAATTTCATTGGCTAACACATAATGACATGGAATTTGAATAAAAGTTAAAAGGCCCATTTTGAGTTGAAATTTCCTCTAATGGCTTCCTATTCCAGGAGATTCCCTCCACTATTTTTAAGAAAAGGAGTACATTGGAAATCTCACCATGAAGAGGCCCATATTTCGATCCAATCAGAAGTTTTAAATTCCAAGTTTTGAAAATTAGGGTTCCTCTTACAAACCCTAGAACAGTGAGATCTGGAACCAAGACGAACACCTCAAATCGATAAGATCTAATCTTTTGTTATTTACATTTGAGGTTCTCATTTCAAAATGACCTATCACACCAGCTTGATGACAAGCTTGGTGAAGCTGAAAAATTCTGAGCATGGAAGTATATGATTTCATTGGTTCTTGAAGAAAATTAATTGGACACCTACATAAGTGGAGACGTTCCAGTTCCAAAGGGAGATGATGCTGAGGCCTTACACAAGAAGAACTTGGTCAAGGCCAAGAGGATTATTGTTGATTCTAGCAAGGATCACCTTATACCACATGTGTCTTCCCTAAAGACACCTAAAGATATGTTTGATTCCTTGAGCAAGCTATTTAAAGGGAAGAACATAAATCGAAAGATGACTTTGAGAAACCAGATGAAGAATGTAAAGATCCAGAATGCAGAGACCATACAGTCATACTTTACAAGGGTATCTCAAATCAAAGAACAACTTGAAGAAGTGGATGAAGAAGTAGAGAATAAAGAAATTGTGATAACCACCTTGAATGGCCTCCCAGCATCATGGGATTAATTCATTCAAGAAATATGTGAAAAAAAGGAAGTGATTACCTTCAGCAGACACTGGGAAGAGCGCACACAAGATGAAGCTCGACTCATAATAAGAGAAAAGAATATGGGAGCAACTGAAGATCTAGATCTCACTATTCAAAGAAGATCCCTCAAGGGATGAGGAATATGAAGGACTCAATTCTTGAAGAACCTATTATCCATCTTATCAATTGGATAAGAAATGGTGTTGTTATGAATGCAAAAGATGATGAAGCTGAAAGAAGGAGTCTACCCATGAAACAAATAAATATAAGTATTCAATTGGCGTTTCATGATATTGTTTTGTTATGCATTTGTTTATATTCAATTGATGTGTTATACATGATAGAATGTTTGCATTAATGATAGTATACTACTAATATGCATGTGATGGGTAAGTAGCTCATGGTGCTATACAACTCTCCATTTCTACTTATCTAGAANAGTACACAATCTCAATGATGTCATGGTAGAGATGGAAGGCATCTAGAAAGTTTCCGTGAGATATGGATGAATGTTGTATTGACTAAAATAGTTGCATGATTATGTCTTTATGCATAAGAATTTTTCCATTATGAATATGCCTTATGAAATTTTTCTAACCATACAACTAAAATGACTTATAGAAAAGATCATGTACAATCACCTACAATAAAATAAGGATGAGACTTGTTTCGAAGAACAAGTGACGACAGTTCAAGAAATAATCCAAAATGAAGAATAATATGACGATACTTTCAAAGAAAGAAGAGGTCTCAGACACAGTGCATTTATGTGACACTGTTGAGTGACATCATTGATGCGAAATATTCCAGCTATGAAGAAATAGCCAAGAATAAAGGGAAGGAGTGCACCAGTTCAAGAAGAATGATGTCTAGGATGCAGTATCGAGACCTGAAGGGAAGTCCATAGTATCTTCCATATGGATCTATAATATCCATCATGCAGTAGATGGAAATATCGTGGGATACAAGGAAAGATTCATAGTACGAGGCTTCTCACAGAAAAAAGGCATAGACTACGAAGAGACATTTGCAACCACTAGAAGTTAAGACACATGACATGTAGACTCATGTGTGCAAATTAAAGAAGGCCTTGTACAAGCTCAGAAGACACCCATGGGATAACACATACATGAGGAGATTGAAGATCACCTAGAGTGATGAAGAGCTTAACTTTTGCTACAAGGTTGAATATGAAATCCTATAGAGGATGACAAGCTCACAGATGGGTGCGAGAGGAATGTTTTCAAGATAGAGGATCTTGGTATCCAGTGACCCTATATGGATACATAGAATATTAGTAGCAGAGGAAGCTAATTGTCACTCTAGTACATAATGTTTCAATACATAGAGTATGAAATATAGAGGGAGAATGATGCTCCACTTCAAAGGGAGTGACTGTAGAAGATCCTGAGGTTTGACATGGTACAACAGGATGGACATTTTACTGATGGCTCTAGGATTTACTAACAGTAAAGAATATTCCAACCTTTGCTTCAAGGTTGAAGGTGGAAGACCAGTGATCCTCCTATTATATGTCGATGACTTGTTCCTGACAGAAAAGAGGAACTCATTAAATTTGCAAGGAGAATTGTTGCTGAGTTAGAGATGAAGGACTTGGGGATGATGCACTAATTTCTAGGCATGGAGGTGTGGTAGAATGCGGATGGAATCTCCGTGGGATAAGGGAAGTATGCAGTGGAGATCCTGAAGAGGATCGGGATGATGGACTGCAAGGCCATGACCACACCTATGGCATCGAACCTGAAGCTATTGAGTGTTGCTTCATCAGAGACGGTTGATGCTACAATGTATCGTCAGATGATTGGGTCATTGATGTACCTGACGAATATGAGACTAGATATTTTCTTTGTTGTGAACACATTGAGCCAGTTGCTAACAAATATGAGACATGTTCACCTGGTTGCTGCAAAGCATATTCTGAGGTACCTGAAGGGTACAGTTGAGTATGGGCTCAAGTATGATACAAATCATAATATTAGACTGGAGGGTTATGTGGATTCGGATTGGACAATTTCATTGATAGGAAGAGCAATTCAGGGTGCTGCTTCAGTATGGGATCAAGTGTGATCTCTTGTTTTAGCAGGAAGGAGTCCTACATGGCGCTGAGTACATCCAAGGAAAAATATGTTGCTACTTTCTCGACTACTCGGGAGAGAGGAGCAGTGAAGCTCCAATTTTTTATCCAGATTGAGATCTCTCGAAAGAAGGAGTTCTAGCATAGCCATTGAGACAGGTTGTCTGAGCATAAAATCATGGCGAAGATCGTAGGTTTGTCAGACGTAAATGGTCCTGAAGGTTGTCCTTGAATGTAATAGTTCCTGGTGAAGCTCACAGGTTATCCTTAGGCGTAATCAGCCCTGATGTGATTCTATGCTAGAAATGACCAAAGTGAAGTTTGAGTACTTCAGAGAGAAGCTTGGTGCTCTCCAGATCGAGGTTCCCTCCAAGGGGAAGTGATGAGTTCATGAACCCTTCTGGCATGGTGGTAGGATTGGTTCCTCCCATGGTCAAATGTAAGTGTTGTTCCTTTTTGACATGGTGGTAGGATTGGTTCCTCCAATGGTCATATGTAAGTGTTGTGTCTTTCTGACATGGTGGTAGGATTGGTTCCTCCCATGGTCAGATGTAAGTGTTGTGCCCTTCTAACATGGTGGAAGGATTGGTTCCTCCCATGGTCAGACATAAGTGTTATGCCCTTCTGACATGGTATTAGGATTGGTTCCTCCCATGGGAAGATGTATGTGCTGATCCTTTCCCTGGATGATAGTAGGTGTGTCCTACTATGCTGGTGGATGTAAGTGCAAATCCTTTCCACATATGGTGGTAGGTGTGTCCTACCATGCTGGTGGATGTAAGTGCAGGGCCTTTCCACAGATGGTAGTAGGTGTGTCCTACCATGCTGATGGATGCCTTTCTCTAGATGGTAGTAGGTGTGTCCTACCATGCAAGTAGATGTAAGTGTTGGGGCCTTTCTCTAGATGCTAGTAGGTGTGTCCTACAATGCCAGTGGATGTAAGTGCTAGAGCCTTTTCACAAATGGTAGTAGGTGTGTCCTACCATGCTGGTGAATGTAAGTTCTGAAGCCTTTCTCAGATGGTAGTAGGTATGTCCTACCATGCCAATGATATAAGTGTTGTTGATGAAGACATACATGGAGGCTAGGCCTACAACCAGCATGAAAAAGGGTTGGCTCTGTAGAAATTCCTATGACAAGAAGAATTGAGAGATAGCACCATTTGATCAAGATAGCAGTAGCAGTGATGATGATGATGATCTAGTGATGATCAATATTTGATGATGATCCAGTGATGATCCAGTGATGATCTAGATTTGATCCAGTGACGAAGACTTGTGCTGATGAATTGTGTCAAGAGAATACCTTCCTAGTTAAGAGGGAGTGTTGATGTATTTGTAACTTCGGAATGTATTAACTTATATTGTACCTCGATGTTCCTATCAGGAGAATTATTTATATTTCATTGTAACCTGATGTTCCTATCAGGAGACTCATTTATATAATAAATTCATGCAAAGTCAATGAGGTTAACCCTCCGTTGTAAGTCGGAGCAATATACCCCACAATGGAGTTGAGGTTAACCCTCCTTGTTGATCAGGGTGGAAAAGTCCCTAGATTTGAGGGGCACTAGGGTTATTAGACTCTCCTAGAGATGTCGGCCCTGGCAAGTAATTGTCAAGTCAAAAACTAGTATAAATAGAGAGTGAGACTCTCTATTTGTCACAAACACTCACTCAAATGGGGTGCATGAGTAAGAGAGGAAGTGTTGACACAAGTGAGAGAGATCAGCTATCAAAGATCATCTTTATGTTTTTGGGTTTTACTTTTGCTACCGGTGTTCGTTCTATCTCTGAGGAAGTTGTGGGGTTTTCTCCTTTATGGTTTCCCCGAGGAAAAATCTTCGTGTCAACTGTCTCTTGTGATTGATTGATGTACATCTTATTCTCTCATATAAGATCCTAAGATAATACTATCTAATTGATAAAAATATAACACATAAGGCCACAAAGACATTTTTCTTATCAAGATATTTTCTTTAACCCCTGTTTTGGAAGGTTGTTATTTTTGTCATCAAACGCCTTATGTGAAAACTAAGACTATGGGGAGATATCCTTATTGACAAGCTAGAGAATGGTAGTTTCATATTATTTTTATCATCACCCATTAAGTACGGCAGGCATATTGTCAAGGCCACCTGAGCCAGTTTTCCAACACTTAGTCAATTTCAGGACTTTCTCCAAAGTTTATCTTGAAACCCTATTTTGGTAGATCCATAACTTCTTCCTCAGGCACTTTCAAGTCGATCTGAAGATGTGGACACATAGACAAACACCCATCTACATAATGACCATATGGTGTGGTAATTTTCTTCAACCCACAAGCTATGGTGGGAATTTCCCTTAGGCCACTTAGGCAAATTTGCTACTTTGGTGTAAAAGCAACTTGAACCCCTGTTTTGGCAGGCTGTTAATTTTGTCATCAAACACCTTCTATGAAAACTAAGAATATGGAGAGATATCCTTCTTGAAAATATATAGCATGGTAGTTTCAAATTATTTTTATCATTCACCCATTAGGTACTGCAGGAATTTTTCCAATTAGGCCACTTGAGCCAGTTTTCCAACACTCATTTTCAGGACTTTCTCCAAAATTTATTCTGAAACACTATTTTGGCAGATCCATGATTTTTTCTTCAGACATGCTTAATAAAAACTGAGATCATGTTTAGGTAGAAAAATCAACAGACTACAGCTTGACCATATGTTGCGGGTATTTACTTTAACCTATGTTTTATGGAGGGCATTTTCCTGAGACTACTAAGGTAATTTTACTTTCTCTGGTGCAAAACCTTGTTTTGGTAGACCTATAATTTTTTCCTCATAAGTTTTTAAGGAAAACTGAGACCATGGATAAATATCCACTTAAACAAGCTATAGCATGGTATCATGGTGTGGCAATTTTAGTCAAACCATGAATTATGGAGGGCATTCTCTTAGATTTGTTTTGACTCATTTTTCCATATTCAATTTCCAAAGTTTCACAAACTTGCAATTCTTTTCCGGAATGATGTTAGGTTTCAACGTTGACTTAATGATAGCACCAGGACACAATCATTTGTCTTTCCAGCCTCATCACACATGCCACATCATCATACTTTCCATGTCATCAAGTTTCCTTTGTCATTCAAAATTTTCTTTCACTAAGTTTTTCCATGCCATCATGTCCGTGCTTATTCATTGGTCATTATTGAACTCCTTTGATATCAATGACAACCACATTCAAAAATTTGGTAAATTTTTCGTACAAGAGTGCTTAGCATATTACTCTTGTAGGGTCTTACTGTTATCTTTTTTTCAACATGTATTTAACTCTCAATTCTCATATCTTTTCATGCATTGGATTTTAGGTTTTTAATTGCTTCAACATGGGAAATCGAAGGAATTGTGAAAGAAAATATGATCGCACCAGACTGATGGAAAGGAAAAGAAGGAGATATGATCCGTTGGATCTCAACTTGAGTGCATTAAAAGTTTTGTTTTAAAAGAATGCATTCAACAGGTTAATTAATGGAACAACATTTACAGAAATTAAATGCTTAGAACAGACATGAAAAACAACACTGATAAACAGATATAAAAAGAAACACAGAACCAGAGAGTCACAAACAGAAGTTGATAACAGAGTTCACCCCCTACATTGGGCTACGTCTCCGGGTCCCTCTCCAATGGGTACCAATCCAATTAATCTCTTTAAAATGGTACAAAAAAATGGTTCTGGAATCAACTTCAGCAACTGTAAGCAGGATGCTATACAAAGTCTTTAAGACCTCTCTCTGGACATTACAATTAGCCTTCAAAAGGAAAAGAAAGCTAAAGTATAACAGAGAATGTCAACTTCCCTAGAAACAGCATCTGGACACTTCACAGCAAAACTCTCCTCTCTTCACAGGCTGAATAACAGAGAAACGATGCTCTGTGCTCTAAACCATCTGAATCTCCCTTCTTCTGTGGTTGGAATCCCCTATTTAAGCATTATGTGGGAGGATAAGTAACGGATTCGCCTCCCCCTTTCATCATAGCTGTTATCCTCTTTATTATCGTTACAACCATATGCTAAAACTGAACCATGCAATCCCGCCAAATTGCTGCCCAAGCGTTATGTTACCATGATGTTCCATATCCCTGAAATGTTGCAACAGGTTGTTCATATGCTATATTCCAAATCATATGAAAAATGGAACAATATGGAACGTTACACATTTCCTGTTATCCAAACGTTGCAACCAACTCCACGCACATGTGTTGAATCACAACACGTTGCAATGACTGCCACGCACATATGTTGCACCATACCATAGCGTCACATTATGTTACAACAAATGTTACAACTAAACCGTGCACCAAATGCAAACCGCCAAACGTTACATCGGATTGCTAACCGCGTAACCAATTCACAACTGTTAAGTGAATGTTACCGCACCTTGCAACTGGGATAGGCCACATGTAACGTAACCGTTTGATGTCACCATTAACTCCACAAATGTCACAGCATATCACTAACTTCACAAATTTTGCAGCAAACGATACATACATGTCGCAGCAAACGCGATGTATATATCGCAGCAAACACAATAGAGATATGTCACAGCGACGTGATATATATAGGTCGCAGCAACCGTGACCGCGTGGGATTTTCATGAACCATTCGATGTTCCACTCGATGGTGCGCAAACTGTGCGGCCCATACATAACTGCACGGCTTATGCACAACTGCGCGGCCCATGCGATAAGCTGCGCGGCCCCATGCGATAAGCTACATGGCCCCATGCGATAACTGTGCACCATGTGATAACTGCGCGGGCTGTTCACATCTTACCTGCCAAGCTTAGTCCTCGCACTATTTTTAGCATATGAGTTAAAAACATATGTTATGGTCTTTGAACCATAGATTAATACCCATTGTACCATATTGGATCAATGTAATTTTTGAAGATGAATAATCCACCGGATCATTCCTCTCCACTGGAGAGCTTTTGGACCACCAAAATCTTGAATCATTCTTTGAGTAAGTGAGGTACAGCTCCCTCACCTTTCCAATCTCCATCCATCTTTCTTTGCTAGGATGCATGCCTTTAAGCCCCACTCGAAGGTACTCAGCATTCCCCTTCGTGAAGTCCTTATATTTCTATCAAGAATAACATCATCCTGCAACTCTTTCATGTATTCAGGTGCCATATCATCAACTGAAGGAATCTGTATGTTAGTTTCCTCATCCATGATCATAGGAGGCTCATACAGTTTAAGATTCTCAACATTGATAACTGAATAAATTTGCATGTATGGAGGTAAATTCAAGCGAAAAGGATTAGTACCAATCTTTTCCAAGATCTCAAAAGGACCATACCTGATAGGCTTAAGCCTTTTACCTTTACCTTTCATTCTGTCTTTGGTGATATGTAACCAAACTCTGTCACCAACCTGAAATTGATGATCAACTCGATGTTTGTCATGCCTGGCTTTGTACTTTGCCTGGCTCTTCTCCAACTATTCCTGAACTGCTTGCTGCACCGCTTGGATTCTTTGAATGAACCTTAGAGCTTTATCTGCATCATGATGTCCATCCACTGCATCTCTGCTAAAAGAGAAGTCCATCGATGTTTTTGGTAGATAACCAAAACAAGTTTCAAAAGGAGATATTTTCGTGGAAGAATGAACTGCATGATTGTAAGCATGTTGTATATACTGCAACTGCTCATCCCAAAGTTTAGGATGTTTACTACAATATCCTATGAGCAGCTGAACCACTATTCTGTTTACTACCTCTATTTGTCCATCAGTCTGTGGATGAAAAGATGTACTTTTCTTAAGTTTAGTATCCATAAGCTCCCATAAAGTTGACCAGAATTCTCCCAAGAACCGGGAATCCTGATCAGATACAATAGACATGGGTAGCCCAAAATGTACCCAAACATTCTGAAAGAATAGATGATCTGTTTGTTCAGCAGTGATCTGTTTGTTACATGGCATTAAGATACACATTTTTTTGAATCTATCCACAACAACATATAGGTAATCATTCCCTTTTATAGACATAGGTAGTCCCCCTACAAAGTCCATAGAAATGTTTTCCCAGGGACGAGAAGAAACTGGAAGAGGAGTGTACAAACCCAATTTCCTATTGCTAGGATTACTTGTTGCACACATAACACAACCTCTTATGTATTTAGCTACAGTTTCTTGCATCTGACGCCAATCACAGTGATTCTGTAGTACAGACAGTGTTTTATTTACTCCAAAATGTCCTGCAATCAATGAACTATGTGCTTCTCGAATCACATGCACTCTCTTTTTCTCTGGAATACAAAGTTTACCAAGATGATACAAGAGTTGATTATGCACATAATAGTTCTCTTCCTATTTACCATGTATTGGTGATGCATATACTTTCTTAAAATCTTTATCTTCTGCATACTGTTCAATATAACTTTCATGTGTTAATGAACTATTCTGAATAATGATTGAAGCATTCATAGGTGGCCTCGATAACATGTCTGCTACTTTATTATGAATTCCCTTTTTGTATTTAATTATGAGATGAAACTGTTGCAAGAATCCCATCCATCTTAAATGCCTACTTTGTTGTACTCACTTGTACTTTAGTTTGAGATTGTAGATATTGAAGTGGCTGATGATCAGTATGTATGACTGTTTCTTTCCCCATGATATAATGTTTCCACTTCTTCACACTCTATACTAAAGCATACAACTCTTTGTCATAAGTCAGATAGTTACTTACCGCAGTAGAGAACGTTTCTGAATGGTAACAGACTGGCTTCCTCCCTTGCATCAAAATGGCTCCCATGGCAAACCCACTGGCATCGGTTTCAATCTCAAACGGCTGCTGCAAATCTGGAAACGTCAGAACTGGTGCTATGCTAATCCTTTCGTTCAAAGTGTCGAAGGCTCTCTGATGCGTGCCTCCCCACTGAAAAATTTCTTTAACGCTTGTCAACGCATATAATGGAGCAGCAATGGAAGAAAACCCGAAAATGAATTTCCTCCAATACTGAACCGCACCCAGAAAACTTCTGATTTCAGTAATGATTTTAGGCCGTGGTCAGTTTACAATGAAAGCAACCTTGGCTGGGTCCACTTGCAGGTGGCCTCTAGCAATAATATGGCCCAGATATACTAACAAATTTTTAGCAAATTCACATTTAGACATTTTTACATAAAGCTTCTCCTTCCTCAGTGCATCTAAAACTTTATTCACATGTACAATGTGTTCTTCCTAGGTTTTGCTAAACACAAGGATATCATCCAGATATAAAATTACAAAATCATCAATGAATGGACGAAAGACATCATTCATGACCCACATGAAATTAGCAGGTGCGTTACAGAGCCCGAAAGGCATCACAAGCCATTCATACAAACCCTATTTTGTTTTAAACGTTGTTTTCCAAGCATCGTTTTCAGCAACACGGATTTGATGATACCCACTACGCAGATCCAATTTTGTAAAGTAAGTTGCATGTTTCAACTGATCAATCAAATCATCAATGCGAGGAAGAGGATACCTGATTTTAATGGTGATTTTGTTAAGGGCCCTATAGTCGATACACATCCTCCAGGACCCATCCTTCTTCGGAACCAAGACTATAGGAGAGCCACAAGGATAAGTCCTTGGTCGAATGACCCCCTTCTCAATCAGCGCTTGAACCTCCTTCTTGATTTCCTCATTCTGCATTACAAACATCCGGTACATGGCTATGTTCGGGAGTGGAACATCCTGCTGCAAATGTATCTCATGTTGAATCTCTTTCTTTGGGGGTAACCCTTTCAGATCTTGAAATAAATCATCATACTCAGAAATAATTTCAATCAATTCAGATTTATGTTTAGGATCACATCCTTCAAAAGATTTAGAGATCTCATCATTTTTCACCTTAACCATCATTAACACAAAAATTTACTAGCATTTACCAGCCTCTTCATTTGTCCGGTAGAAACTATTGCTAGGTTTGTTCTTGTCTTATGTGCTCATACAATGTATTCCACACCATCTTTAAAAAGATGATACTTATTCTGCTCTCTATAAAAGACTGCTTTCCGGTCATACAAATATGGACTCCCAAGTACTATCCCA
>LPNX010624642.1:388347-405736 GCA_001517045.1 Pseudotsuga menziesii
ACCTTTCAATTTGCTGTTAGATTTAAGTGATTTCTTCACAAAGGTATCATTAGCATGCTTACCCCTAGCTTCTAAATGTGTAGCTTGAACACATACATCATCCAAAGTATTGGGGTTAAACATCAACAAAGTATGTCGCAAATAAGAATGCATGCCACCAATGTACTTAAGAAGAGTTTCATGCGTATCCAATGCAACGTTCAATGCAATAGCCCTCTTTCTAAATTCATGAGTATATTCTTGAATGCTTTGTCCTTTAGCTTGTCTAAAAGTTTGCCAGCTCATTATTAATTGTTGCATATGACCTAAAGGATAAAATTGCTTTCTTAATACTTCAATGAATTCATTCCAAACTGAAATCATTTTACCATTCTTTCGAAGATCTTACTGAATATTGCTCTCCCACCAAGTAAGATCCATTCCACTCATTCTCAAAGTAGCCAATTGAATTCTGGAAGGGTCATCAGTAATGCCCTGCACCCTGCAATATACTTCAAGCTACTTGATCCAATTGTCTAACTTTTCAGCATCTAAATCTCCATTATAAATGGGCAATTCGAATTTCACATCCAATTTGAAATAAGGCATATTAGGACTTGCATTATTTGAATGAGAAGTATGAGAAGAAGAGAAAGTTTGATTAGTTTCAAGAGGATCACCATCACCTCCTACTCCTTTACCCTTTTCTTCCTTCTTCACTTCTGCATCTTTGGATGAAGATCCTTCTTCCTTCTTCTTCCTTTCTGCTCGCTCATTGAGTAGAATTTCCATCATGGATTTCATGCTCATAAAAGCCTCCAAAAACTCAGTTTCAAAAATAACAGGTTTTTCCCATTCTGTATGTCCTTCTTCTTTCCCTCGTGGAGAAGACATGGTTCTTGAGAATGTTCTCCTTGAGCCAATCTCAGGATCTCCTTCAATTAATTCTCCTTCACACGCTTTAACCTGAACCTGGTAAGCATTCACAAACTTGCACCAGCAGTTAACCTGCTCTGATACCATAATATGATCCGTTGGATCTCAACTTGAGTGCATTAAAAGTTTTGTTTTAAAAGAATGCGTTCAACAGGTTAATTAATGGAACAACATTTACAAAAATTAAATGCTTAGAACAGAAATGAAAAACAACACTGATAAATAGATATAAAAAGAAACACAGAATCAGAGAGTCACAAACAGAAGTTGATAATGGAGTTCACCCCCTACACTGGGCTACGTCTTCAGGTCCCTCTCCAATGGGTACCGATCCAATTAATCTCTTTAAAATGGTACAAAAAAATGGTTCTGGAATCAACTTCAGCAACTGTAAGCATGATGCTGTACAAAGTCTTTAAGACCTCTCTCTGGACATTACAATTAGCCTTCAAAAGGCAAAGAAAGCTAAAGTATAAAAGAGAATGTCGACTTCCACAGAAACAGCATCTGGACACTTCACAGCAAAACTCTCCTCTCTTCACGGGATGAATAACAGAGAAACGATGCTCTATGCTCTAAACCATCTGAATCTCCCTTCTTCTGTGTCTGAAATCCCCTATTTAAGCATTCCGTGGGAGGATAAGTAACGGATTCGCCTCCCCCTTTCATCACAACTGTTATCTTCTTTATTATCGTTACAACCATATGCTAAAACTGAACCATGCAATCCTGCCAAATTGCTGCCCAAGCGTTATGTTACCACGATGTTCCATATCCCTGAAACATTGCAACAGGTTGTTCATATGCTATATTCCAAATCATATGAAAAACGGAAAAATATGGAACGTTACACATTTCCTGTTATCCAAACGTTGCAACCAACTCCACGCACATGTGTTGAATCACAACACGTTGCAATGACTTCCACGCACATATGTTGCACCATACCATAGCGTCACATTATGTTACAACAAATGTTACAACTAAACCATGCACCAAATGCAAACCACCAAACGTTACATCGGATTGCTAACCGCGCAACCAGTTCATAACTGTTAAGTGAATGTTACCGCACCTTGCAACTGGGCTAAACCACATGTAACATAACCATTTGATGTCAGCACTAACTCCACAAATGTCACAGCATATCACTAACTTCACAAATGTCGCAGCAAACACGATGTATATATCGCAGCAAACGCGATAGAGATATGTCGCAGCGACGTGATATATATAGGTTGCAGCAACTGTGACCACGCGGGATTTTCATGAACCATTCGATGTTCCACTTGACGGTGCACAAACTGCGCGGCCCATACATAACTGTGTGGCTTATGCACAACTGTGCGGCCCATGCGATAAGCTACACGGCCCCATGCGATAACTACGCACCATGCGATAACTGCGCGGCCCATGCGATAACTGCACGGGCTGTTCACATCTTAACTGCCAAGCTTAGTCCTCGCACTAGTTTTAGCATATGAGTTAAAAACATATGTTATGGTCTTTGAACCATAGATTAATACCCATTGTACCATATTGGATCAGTGTAATTTTTTAAGATAAATAATCCACCGGATCAAGATAAAGCGTGAAAACATGAGAAAGTTAAGAGAAAAAAGAGCAATGGAAAGAAAGGTGGAGGCACTTGGAGGTGACAAATAAATACGAAATGTGAACCTCGCACATGGTGGTGACGAAGGAATGCAGATTCTCGAGGAACACGTTGATGAAACTAATGAAGAACATGGAGGTGACGAGGAAATGACAAATGTGGAGCAAACTATGGGTAGCGTTGATATTGAGACCATGATTGGTGAGTAAATAATTTTTGATATGTCTATTATTTACTTTTATAATATAAAATTATATACATTTGGTTTGAAATTTCACAATTAGATAAATTTATATTTATTTTTATGTAGGGTCGACATCCAACATACAGCATCCTACCACACTTACCAATTCACAGATATTAATTAGAAGCTACAACAATATCGTCATTGATGATACGTTTTTGGAGAATATCAATTCAATTAAAATTGAAGAAATGGGACCTCTGATGCTTGATCATACAGCTCTTTATAGAGAAGAAAAGATAGTCAAAGAATATTTTGAAGGTATTTCTGTCATAGAACAAGCTCAAAAGTTACATAAATTGTTAAACCAAAAAATGTCTAAGAAATGCAATGACATTATTGGGCATTCAAAATGTCAAAGAAGCTAAATCAAATGAGATTGTATCACAAAATCTGACATCAGTCCTTGCATCACTTGCAAAAAAGTGATCTCATTATTACATGGTTGCTTGTAAAGCTATTCTAACAGGGGTCGTGGCAAAAAACACGGTAACTAGTCGTTTGTTGTCTACGACCACAAAAACGTTAAAAACGTCAAGAAAAAGTTTGTGGAAGCATAAAAACTTTAGGGTTCAGTTAGATGAGGATGATGAAATTGCATTTTTGGGGTGTTATCTATAGGAAACCTTATCAAGATAGACTTCCAAATAATTTGAGGGACATGGTGAAAGAGTTTTGGCATTTAAACTCTCGTGTCTTACCAAATGAAAATGATGTTGTCCGACATCATATATCAAAAGGAAGCTATTAAATTCATGCCAAACACATAATAGAGATCACTCAAATGGAAATGTTCAAAACTTTTATGGAGAGTAATGTTGATGTGAAGATTTCCCTTAGCACATTTGTGAAGATTAAACCATGGTATGTCAGGCCCATCGTTGTTCGCAACACATTTTGTTGTCGATACCATGTAGAATTTGAATTATATTATGAGACATTTCTAAATTTTGGCATGCAGTGTTGGCCAAATAACACCCCTCGTGTGAGTGTTCATGAATTTGTATCTAAAATATTATGTGTGTGAGAGAATGATCTAGTATTATATAAGAAACAATGTGTTGGAGGTAAAAAAATGTGAGGAATGTTCTGATTTAGCCCTTTTTAATGCTAACTACCACATTGATGCAAATGATCATCAATTATCAAATCACATTGTGAAATGGAAGAGATATGATTATGTTGATTATACTCCTGTTATAGATTCAACGACAACATCAAGAAAACTTAATTTAGTTGAAAGTGATATCTCTTTGACAAATTTTATGAATTTGTTCAGGGATCAAATATATAAATATATCAAGCACTCTCACTCAATACAATGGTAGGAGTTACAATTCAAGCAATCACGAGATGTATTTCGAAAAGGAACAATATTATCCACTGTCAATTTTGCTGAAAATTACACTTTCACTCCGCAAAAGGAGATACATACACTACTACATATGGGTCAAAAGTCCCACGAAATTTTTCCACGAAACAGTTAAAATTATTGCTTTTGTGGAAAAACAATTTTAATTTTTTGAAAAAATTGAAAAATCTCTTGACGTTCGTCGCTATTGCGACGAAAGTTTAATAGTGTCTCTATTGCGATGAAAGGTAAACATGGATATTGCGACGCAATGTTATGCTTTGTGGCTATTGCGAGGAAATGTTACACTCTGTTGCTATTACGATGAAAAAACATGGCTATTGCGACAAAATAAGGATCTTGTGATCAATTTAGATGGGGATTAGTCTTGGACTTGGTGGGAAATTTGGGTTAGGGATTAGGAATATGGTGGTTACTTATGGGTTTGATCATGTAGTGATTTGTATATAGTATCATTCAACTCATAGTTTGTATGGAGCTTGGCTCCATTTGGATGGGGCATGGTCTTGAACTTTGTAGAATGCTTGGGATAAGGATTCACCATACGGTGGTAAATATTGTGTTTGTTCATGTAGTGATATGCATTGCATGTGAGGCCAACGACATATTTTTTTCTCCAATGAGCAATGAGCACTAAAACTCGGGACAATAATTGATGGTTTAATAACATGGCCAAAGTCCCATATATTTGTTTTAAGGATTATAAGTGGATAATAGTTTGGTATTTTTATTGACTACTAAATATTAAAAGGGATAACGAAAATGGTTTATGCCATGAACTTAGTGGTTGGGAGATTATTAATATATGAAAAGCAATCTCTAGAAGCAAGGAAACAAACTTTTAGTGACAAGGACATGGACCAAACAAAATTTTAATGAATTGTATGGTGAATTGTGCATCAATATTAACAATGCATAGCATCATAAGGAAAATGATACCATAATAAAATACCACCTTCAGATCCAAGGAATGATTCTATAGGTGATTTTTTATGATGGATACACAAATATTTTTGGGCCTTCCGTTTACCTTGTCACATGCATGAAACATTTCATTGTTCATGTGGCTTGAGTGATAAAATCATAACCATTCTACTGTTAAAAATAAGTGTTGTGTATGCATTTTCTTTGAGCTTGATCTTATCATTCAATTAACCTACAACCTATTCCATCGTGTGTATCAAAAACACCAAACTAGTATGCATCCATTATTAGAAAACCATATGAAAATCTAGATTTAATTCATAAGACTCTATGACATTCATAAGTGGCAATAGTACTTGAGATGACCTTGAGCCAACGAAGAAATCTATATTGAGAGGAAAGGATGAAGATATTGGGAAACAATTTGATTAAGGCCTAAACCAGCGTGCAAATATTTTAAAAGGTAGAATTTGAACACTTTGTTAGATTTTCTCCACTAACCGAAATGGTTGTCAATAGTCCCATGTTAAAGGTTCACCTAAGTGGTTTTCATCTTTGATTTTATGATATACCTTTTTTCTTTTCTTATTCAACATCCTTCATTATATTTTATAATTATTTAACATGTTATATCCAATTCTTGTGCATGTCCATGGCTATCTTCCTTTTTCCATCAGAATTTTTTCAAATAAATGGAAGATTGTGTTAACCAATATAGAATCCATGGACAAATCATGCCAAAATAAGTTGAAGATTGGTTTGAAATTTCAAATTATTATTTTCTAGTATGGTGTTTTCTAGACTACGACATCCTACTTATACATTATAGTCATTTTTCATAGAGTACATGATAACACTCTCAAAATTCATTCGAAGTGAAATAACTATTTGGATGGTCCACCAACAAGTATACATTATGAATCAACATTTCACAAATATTGAGAGACTAGTACCTTATCAACCACCACAAACATATGCATGGGAGTATTTTCCCATGTTGAAGAAAATGTTGTTGAAACCAATTTGTTGAATACCAACTTTATGATTATGAACATGGATCATGAGACCCTTTATATAGGATAATCAACATCTATTTTTTGAAAGGGTTTCGATGCTATTAGGATCCCTTGCACAAGCAAGGCTTCCAAAGCAAGTGATGTAATGATAACAAAAAAAACAGTCATTGTTTTGAATGAGTCAAAGACTAGGTTCACCAACAAAGTCATAGAAGTTTTCAAGTCTTAATACCTTTTCAAACTTATACCTCTTCAAATCTTTGTCCTCATACCTCTTTGAGTCATCACATCTTTCCATTTTGTTTATTTAGGTCGTATAACAATTTTTAATTCTTTAAAACAATAATATAATTATGTTTTATATTACTTATATGTAGACTTGAATTCTAATAAAAAATATTTAGTTCTCAACACAAAAACAAAATACTTTTTGACATTAGCACTCCATATGTTTGCACCAATGCCACATTTGCCTCTCTATCAATGCCACGTACACCTCAATGCCATGTGTGCTTCAATGCCATGTTTGCCTCTCTGTCAATGCCACGTTTGCCTCAATTCCATGTTCACCAAAAGGTTAGGGGGGATGACAGGTCGTCCAGGGTATGGGCTAGTGAGCTTCTCGTGGAGTCCAAGCACCTATATCCCCCACCATAGCTTTTGTTCTACGTGTCGATAAGCATAGGGAAGATCGGCATATATAAACCCAAACAAGTCAATTTTCGTAGCCTATGTGGGATAATTCCCAATGGAAAAAATAAATCAATATCGTCGATCATCCGATCAGATGGTCCCTGAGTCTCTAAACATCCCTTGTTTGCATCCCTGCTCATCTTCATTGCATTGCTTCTAGATTAGGTCCTTAATTCCTGAATGCATCGAGGCATATCTCATAACCTTCACCATTCTACTCACCCGAAGGGTGTCATCATTAATGAGATAAAGGAATTCAATGTAGGCGGGACCTTTGACCATCTCCAGCATTGAAGTATATCGGGAATACTTCAAAAACATTGAAAATCATAGATAATGCAGGAAATACATGGGTCTCCTTCTGGCATGGTAATAGGTTCCATAAAAGAGAAGAGTAGAATGATGCCAAATGTTGATAACCTTTGTGTTCAATCACTCTCACAATCTCCAGACGCCCTATGCTGCTCCTGCTCAGGTATTCAAGCATCTCAAAACATCTCATAGCCACCATTTCTTATACTTCTGTGGATTGAAGGTTCGATCAAACTTAGCATGTTTATCTCGCACTACACTCGATGCCTAGAAATAAACATTTGTTCCACAAATATTGCATCACTTGCAATTTATATGATTGCATGTAACTTGTAAAACATATAAATTTCCCTCCGCATATAGAATCAATATAATTCTAGTAATAATTGTTGCGATTTGTTATTACAAGTTGTGATCAAATCTACTTTGTGGTGACTGAACTACACACAAGTTTACAAACTAGCCAATGATTTCCAATTAGACTTATAATTAGAATGAAGCTATTTATGTTTCCAATGATTTTGAAATGCAATAGAACTTTCGAAAGTCTCATTCAAATGAGATTCATAATCTTATATGAAAATAAATGAAGATACTTATCATCAAGAAATAAATACTTATAATTATACCTTATAGCTTTCCCCATTAAATAGTCTTTGAACTTATTATTGGATTGATTCAAAGAACTAATGTCTTCAAACTATTCCCTTTTAGTGATAATTTCAGAAGTTAATGAGTCATATACCTTTGCAAACAACATGCATAGTAACAATACTAATAGAACAAGAGGACTCCCAAAGAGACAACAATGATTCATAATTTTCTATACATTATAAAATGACAAAATCACCAAATGGGATACCCCTTATCTTATGCTTACAAATACAGATACTTGTACATCTTGATTGTACACATTGCATCCCAGAGATGATATTATTTTCCAAAAAAAAAAATCCATATATATTTTAGATAGAATACCAAACACATTCTTGAGGTGCAGGAGCATATATTACTATTTACATCATATCCAAGGAGGAACAAGATTGTCTTTGTGAACTATAACACCAAAAAATCCTAAGGATACTACTCCCACTAACACTACCTTAGGAGGCCTCGTAAAAAAGATATCAATATTTCCTCTATGACCAACAAGATACAAAATACATCTAAAGAAAAAGCATATATGGAGGTAGATTCATTTTAAATGCATTATCACTTATTTTCATGTTGATTTAGAATGGTATTTAACTCAAAAGATTCAACTTATTTGATCCCCCTTTCCTCTTCTCTTTAGGGACATAGAGGAATTGATTTAGAAGATCCAGGTATTGATTGGTGGTGGTCGTTCCCTTTTGGGAATTCTCCTTAGTTTTTTCTGGTTGTGAGTCGTTGTTAGCGTTAGGAGGAATGTAGGGCGCCTTCTTCCCTCTTTTGACCTGTTGCCATCCTTCATTGAATGCTTTCCAAATTTATTATCGTGAGAAATTGGTTACACAAGGTTATTGGGTTTGTGTAGTACATAAAGGTAAGATTTTCTTTTTGTTAATTACTTCTTGTAGATGACAGGAAATCAAAGATCTTAATGGAAAGCATGTAGGAAACAATTGACCAGTGGATTTCCTAATTGCTACAAATATTTTAAGAATATTTTGATGTCACTATAAGATGGGTATTGCAGTGTTACATTTATTCAATTGTAGGTTTAAACCAACTACATGGTAGAGGCCATTATGGTTTACATTCACCTGAATAATTTTACAATAATTAAAAAATGAACCTAAATGTCCCTTTTAAGAATATGGCCAAGGCACTAGATTTCGAAGTAAACATATTCTACCCAAGGGTAAAAATTCAAACATGCTTCATTAGGGGGAGCTTCATTCTAGACAATTTCATTGCAATTTGAGAATGTATCAGTTGACCAGAATGGCATGAAAGTTTGGAGGGGTATTAAAATGGCATGAAGGTTTGGAAGTTGCCAAAGATTCTATTAAAAATACTATGCATCTTATTTTCATGTCCATTGAGACAAGGAATTATATATATACATACATCCATTGTCATAACTAACACATTTTTTTCACAACAACTTAAACACAATTATTCTTTCTTTTCAAAACATAATTATTCTTTCTTTTTAAAACACCTATTCGGTTTTAGTTTCTCTTTTCATACATTTCACCTTCTAACATAAATTTATTGAGTTATCATTACACTATCTTAAAGCAATGGCTAATTATTATTATTATATTTATATAAAATTGATGCCTCGAGGACATCGCGGCCTGCTCCAGAGAATGCCAGGTTAGTATTTCTTAGGAATGGGTGGAAAAGCTCCCAAGGCACAAGCGGTGCCAAGAGTCGATGCATTCCAACTGTAGTTCCACACTCACGACAAACATATGCTAACCATACAAAACGAGTCCTTTTATTGGACTTGGGGTATGACATTCAATTATTCAAATTAGGTTCTTATTTTTCCCTCGTAAGGTATTTATAAGATGCCATTTTTTTTCCAAAAGAACTGTTATAAATTTTTATATAAAAAAAGGGAAATGCAGAGCTCTAGCGTGGCTTTATACATAACAGATTTGGCATATTTGTAGTTCATCCCCGCTAATGCAACATCCAAAAATCATACCATTTACAGTCATGCAGCTTTTGGCCATGGGTATGATCCATAAAGTAATTGAATTCCAACTATATTTCCTATAAAATATGTCCAGAATTTTTATTCCCGTGCAAATCATGGCATACTGTGAATTGATATAGGCGATTCCAAAGAAAATAAATATAGGAAAATAAAAGAATATAAATATTGATGGTTATGTGACCTCTAGAACTCCAAAGAAAATAAATATAGAAATGATCTAGATGAACTATAAACAATGTTCCACCAAGTTTCTAGGATGTGGGAGTAAGGGAGAGGGGAAATGCACATAGGGGACATTTGGAGACACCCCCAAACGTCTAGGGAAATTCATGGGGGATGTGGTGACATCGACGTCCCTAGCATAGGGAGGATCTAAAATTAATATTATAAAAGAAATCGCAACAGAACAATTATTAATCTCATGTAAATTCATCATTGTACAATGTAATTTATTCCTTTTTTATGTTTCTTGTATTCTCTTTTTTCTTTTTCTTCTTTTATTTTTGGGTAGTCTCATTCCATTGTATATCATTTTAAACTTGAACTTGGGGATTTCAATGTACAAAAAAGCAAGATTGCATGACATTGTTGCATTTGAGAAAATTATGTTTCTGATAAATTAAAGACCATAGAATGTCAAACCCCATTAGCAACTTCCAATTTTCTCCCTCGCTCCAGATGTCTTTGTTGTCTATGATATTTATTTATATCACTCTTAAATCAAATGTTAATAATGCAGCCTCTCTTTCCTGCTAGTAATTATCACAAAAAACAAAACTTGTCAATGGCACAATGGGTTATCTAAAAATCCATGAAGGATTTGTAAATTTTGAGTTCCAGAGTTACTTCATGTTATAGGTTCAATCATGTGAATAACTTATCTGAATGTTGGAAGCCAACAACACCATCACTCATCAGCCTGTGCCCAAGAAGCATAACTTTTTTAAGGAGAAAATCCAAACCATTAGTTCGAGAGTTTTGCGAGCATGAATAAAGGAACATATTCAAACATAAAGGTGCAAAGCTCCAGAGTCCAAACAGTTTAGGAATATGATACCATCTATATCTTTTCAGGTGGTCTCAGAATATCATGGTACAAACTACAAATCTTAATAAATCTTATCATAAAAAAATTATAAAAATTTCCATCCCCATTACAAAATCAAATTGGAGTTTTGACAATCCACTCCAAAGTTGAGTAAGAAGGGAAAAAACTATTCAATGTGACTCTTGAGGTCCTTTCTGGTATAGTAAATGCTTCAAAAGAATCATGGAAGCCAAAAGAACATGGGAGGCTTTCCAAGATATTCATTTATATGATATGTCAATCAATGTTACCAGACTCAGCTCAGGAAAATACTCAGTAAGGCAGAAAATCCAAGAATTTGACTCAACTTGGAAAAAACATAGGAAGTACAAAAACACAAAACTACACAGTTTTATGAAAACAAATAAAGTCATTCGTATCAATTTATTCTATGCTCATACAATGCAGAATATATATATATATATATATATTGTCCAAAATAGTTTTTTTATGCACAATGAAAGAAGAAACCCACACAAACTGCCTCTATTATGATGCCCTAGTTCGTGGATGTCATAATTGATTTGGTGTTGTCCTTGAGTTTTCTTGATCACCTGTGATCACATATGCTGAAGGAGAGAGAAAAGAAACAAAAAAATGTAGAAAACGTGTCAATTTCAGATGATTTCTGGCTTTTATAGGTCGTCCCATGTCCAACTTGCAAGAGAGTTGAAACTACTCATTTGAATGTTGAGCAAAGTCAAAATTCGTGGATTCGCAAGTATGACTCAACAGCCTGATAACGATAATATAAATAATGTAGAATATATCATAGAGTATTTATAGGGGTCCCTGAGAACACAGAGACATGTCCCTAGTCCATGGGGATGTTATAGCCCTACATAAAATTCCAAATAAGGAAGAGAACCAATCTGGACCAATGGAAAACCCAATCTTGTCATTCATGTATTTCCAAGAGCTTGGGAGCAAGTACAAAATGTCCCCAAAGTGATTGAAATGTATTAGAGAGTAGGGTACATTCCGGGAATGTTTAGATCATTTTTTAGGCATTCCAAGAGCTAGTTTCATGTCGTTCCCTAGCATATTATTTTAGCCTGTAGCATGTGTTTATGATTGTGAGCTAAATAGAAACTGTGAGCCTACTGCCTATGAGTGTAAGGTAGAAAAAAATGTGAGATAGATAGTGTTGACTCGCTAAGTCACTCAGCAACAGGCTAGGGTGGGGATCGCTATTGCAAATTTGCAATGGTACCTTCAAGTTTCCAACTACACAAAACCATCATATGACTACAAAAATCTAGAGCCATGTCACACACAAAACAAAATTGGTACATTTTATAGAATTTGAGACCAAATGAAATCAGTTCAAGATGAAACAGTTGCAGTAACACTAGAAACCACCATGCATTGATGCTATCAATCATTCATAGAAGAAAAGAGTTAAAGCTAGTTACGCATCTTCTGCTTTTATAACATTTTGTTGTTACTACAAATCCCATGTATATTGGAAACTGTAATGAGTCAATGTCATGAATTGGGAATTTTAGTATCCTTTCCCAGTCATCATTCAGATTCCACGTGCCAAGTCTTCCATTTGATTAAATATTATAGTGAGATGCTTCAAAGGTATCATAGTTAAAGACAAGAACCACTCTCAACCAATGGAAAACCTGCTCCATTCATTTCTGCATTTCCGAGAGCTTGGGAGCAAATACAAAATGATCCCAAAATTAATGATATGTATTGGGAGCATAGGGTAAAATATAGGAACGTTTAGGTTGTTGTCTCTGAATATATTTTACCCTACGCTCCCAAGAATATGCGAAGATGAGAGAACAACAACGTCATCTTCTCATTCACAAATGAAGCCGCAAGTTGTAGTCCTTATTAATATTAATCACCCTACTCATGACTTATTTAATATATGTGGCCCATTGACAATGACACAACAAAATGTCATAAGGATCATGACTTTATTATTTTACATCACAGAATTATGAGAATATAAGAAAAATAGCTCATTTACATATAGTTTTAAGTGTTGCATTTAGACACATAAATTGACAACACCGTTCTTTGAAGGATATCATTTGGATTGTATTATGTCATATACTTGTGCTATTTTATTATGTTGTCAAGTAGAGGCTATCAAAGTTAGCCATATTTCTTTATTTTCTTACTTAAGATGTGAAAGGGATCGTTTTCCTGTGAAAGTTTCCAAAATTTGCTTGTTAGCCATGGAGTTTTATATAGTTTAGATTGAGCAACTTAAACGACTGTGCATATGTAATCAGAAATCTGATAATCTTTTGCATGTATGCGCTTATTTTGTAAGCATTGTATGCTTTGCATGGAATAAGTGAATGTATTTTTTGTTTTCTCATGTATTCCTGCATCTTCTCTCTGCAGTATTGCTAGGTTTGAAAGAAGCTTTGCGAGGGAATCAGGAGGGGTGAATTTTATACCTAGGCAAGGTTTGCACTCTGGTCAAGGTCTTTTAAGTTGAATTGTTGATGTAACCGCCCAACCTCATCAAGTAATGCAACTTAAAATGATTTGGAATCTGGTATTTCCTCTTAATTATATTAATATAATTACTCCATATTTGAACTTCATCAATCTTGTAATTTATCCATGTACTTATTCTGAAACTCATCAATATGGTTTTTCCTATACTACTAAGTTTATAAATGTGTTTTTTCAATGTACTCCATCAATTGAGAGTCGAGATAATCCAATCGGATTTATGTTAATCTAAGCCTGGTTATGTTCTTATTAATTTTTTTAAAAGGATTAGTCTATTTGTGGAGAATAAATAGTTAAAATGAACTTCGTATACCAAGCATGAGTTGCTCTGTGACCTACTTATTGAGTAGTCCATTTATTGGATGGCCTGTGGTCTAGCTCTAGACAAACAGAATTTTCAGTTAGTTTTGTCTAGAAATAGATCAGTGAAAGCACAACTATAAAACTGAAAACTCAAACTGTAGTGTAGCACCATGTATATTATGTGTTTTTTTTGTTGTATTTCATTGATTGAGACTACTAAGATTATTCAACCTGCAATATTTAATGATTCTTATATTGGTATATAATATATATAATATGTGATATATATGTTTTACATTGATTATCTCTCTATATATATATCAAATTTATATCAATCATTGAAAGAGTGCATAATCTTTAATCTTTGTCTACACAAGTTTAAAGAGTGCATAATTATACTGCAAGTTGTCAGTTAAGCTCCCCACCATCTAGGGATGAGCAATAAGTACTCAGCAGAAGTGTATTTAATGTTATTGTTGTTGAGATATAGACCATCAGATCTAAGTATTTACATCCCACAAATATCATTAAATGCATTGCTACTGAGTGTATATTACTTGTACTTGTCTAATAGTAAATCAATAACAATTGTGTTGCTTATATCTCAGTCAAGCTACTCAGTGGCATGCCTTTTTATTATTTACTTGGGTATAATACATCCTCACCATTATGCTTGAATTCCATATTTCCAGCCTGTGGGTGCTGCCTCATAGCATTACTACAATAGTCTTATTTTTTTGTTATTGTTTTTGAAGACATGTAAACTTATGGGTTTTTTACCGTCCCTTTATTTTCATACACTTGTGGAATATTCTTGTGTTGGATCAAGCCCCGGCTCATTTGGACTCTTGTGAGCTTGGGGACAAAGCCCAGGAACCTCTCCCTCTTCATATGCCCTTGCCTACCCTTTTCAAACTCAAAAGCGACCTTGGAAATCTCTGCCGGTAGCCCATTTGCCAAAATCGATTTGTGTTTTTTGGGTATGAAATTTTGGTATGAACATAGTTATTATTTTGCTCAGCTGTAGGAAGCCCTATTTATTGGTATTCTGTGTTGCATTTTTACATTATCATGGCATAACCATGCTCTTGATAACAATGGTTAGAGGCCATGACGGGTAGATGGTAGATAAAGAATGCTTAAATTTTTTAGTAGTCTTACAATCACCCAGCATTCAAGTATTGTACAACACTCTTGTTATGGTTTGATGGATGAAGATAAACTTACTTAAAATCTATACATATGTATGCTTCTGGTTGATGGTTAAATGGTGGTCTTGCTTGGCTAATGGTCTTGGAAAGAATTTCTATACTGCTGGATGTTTATATATATATGCACATCTTTTGCTTCTTTGGTTAACAAATACATGCATGCACACATTTTCCTTGTTTGGTTGACAAATACATGCATGCCCAAATATGTTAGAAAGTCATGTGTATGCTCAATGTTGTCCGTCGATTGCACACCAGCAGCAGAAATCTTTCGAAAGCTGTCTCCTCACTTAGGAACGTGGGAGAGGTGTGACCTTGGGGGAAAGCACAGAGATAGGTACTGTCACCTACCCCTAGCTCCTCTGTTTAGGCTAACTCCTAATGAAGCCAAGGGGGGTAGTCCCTAACAAAGAGTTTTCTATGGCTCAATGTTTAAGTTAAGTTTTGGATGTTTTGGATGCGGATGGGTGTTGTTTAGGAGTTACTGTGATTTAAAATGATTAATATTAGGGGGATGATGATTAATCAAAGCAATCCACGTTGCTAACAAGAGATCACACAGATAAGCAAAGATTCTGAACTTATAACTTAAGCATTCAAATATAATCAATTGAAATGGCCCATAGACAGTTGATCAAGATAGAAAATTAATCTAATATAACAAAGGACCAGTGCCTTATGGAGTCAAATAAATGCGTGAAATAAAGTCTAGGAATCAAGCTAGTGAGTATTAGGTTTTGCAAGTGTTGTTGGTAGATTTTAAGAGTTTTAAATAATTCTCTTGATTAGGGTTTCAATGAAGGTTTGTCAAAGCCGGGAGACTCTTCTATGTTTCCTCCGTTTAAGACATGTCGGGCCCGCCCAGTATCCCAGGCTGATATTGTCAAGTGACCAGCTAGCTGAGAATCTATGACAGCGGGAGGTTCCGGCGCCTCTACTAGGAAGTACTTTGGAAGAATCCCTACAATGCCGGTGCATTGGTTACGAGGTGTTTAAGTGTTATTAGGTTACTCTTGTAGGGTTTAAATATCCAGTGTCGTTTCTGGGTACTCCGATCTAGGATCGGTTAGAGCATACTCCGGCAAGGAGGGAGGGGGGTTAATTAATTAAAGGGGTGTGAGTTGCGAATTTTATTAAGTTGATTAATTAAGATTCTCTGACAGAGAGCGCTCTTGACCCTACCTTATGACAGTGGTTCAAGAGACTTAGCTAATCTAGATGAGACTAATGCAGGGATTATGCAAACCTAGGATGCTCTTCGATAGAGAGTGCTCTTAACTTGTGTTTTTGCAAGTTCAAGAGTATTACTTAAGAGTTAATTGATTAAACAATGTGAATAAAAAAACAAAGATGACTTATTAAGCTCTCCGACAGAGATCACTCTTGATCCACCTTATGGTGTGATTCAAGAGATTTAAACAGTCGATTTACTTAGAAAGATAAACAATTTAAAGGAGTAATCAAATTAATTAATGAATTAGAAGTGATGGATTGACAATTAATATTCTAAGCATAAAATGCAAATAATGATGAAGACAAGCAAATCTAACCTAAGCATACATAAGTAAACACAACACAAGCCTCCCCAAATGGGGAAGGATGAGAGCGGGGACTTAAAAACCCCACTCAAACAAAAGTACTTTATTGAAATTATTACAATTTGCCTTTAGGAATTTAATCCCTGAAAGGGCTTTTCAAATAAAAGCATACAACTCTACTATCATTAAAATTTGCGTAAAAAAGGAGAGTGATTTACTTTTACTTGAAACTTTTCTCGAACTTTGCAAAAAGGGAAAAGAAGAAGTTTGAATGAGAGCAAAAGTGTAAGGCAAAGAAGGCTGAAAATAAGAAGGAAAGGATAGGAAGAAGGAAGGAAAACAAAGAGAAGTTCAAAGACAAGAAAAGGGAAGAATAGGGCAGCCAACTATGAGGCCAAAGGAGTATAAAAAATGATGAAAACGGGGCAGCGATTAAGAAGGAAGATGGCTGTCATAAAATCAAAAAACAGGACAGCGAACAAAAAGGGGAAGAAAAGGTCAAAAACAAGATGGAAGAAGGCCCAAAAACTAGGGAAAAAAGAGGCAAAAATGGGGCATAAACTAGGGCACACTAGGGCTGTCCAAAAAGAAGAAAATGAGTGGTAAAAAGAATAAAATGGGGAAGCGATGAAGAATGAAGATGGTTGTCATAAAAATCAAAAAACAGGACAGCGAACAAAAAGGGGAAGAAAAGGCCAAAAACAAGATGGAAGAAGGCCCAAAAACTAGGGCAAAAAGAGGCAAAAAAGGGGCATAAACTAGGGCACACTAGGGCTGTCCAAAAAGAAGAAAAGGAGTGGTAAAAAGAATAAAATGGGGCAGCGATGAAGGAAAGATAAGAAATGGAAAAACCAAGCAAGGAGGAAAAGGCTAGCAAGCAAGAAAAACAAGGGGATCAAGGAGCAAAGAGAGAACTAGAGGAGGGAAGTTCAGTAACTAAGAAAGTATTTGAAATTATGGATGGAACCCAAGAGAAAGAGCTAGACTCCCAGCTTTCTTTTTGTATTTTGAAGAAGAAG
>LPNX010624642.1:405812-487167 GCA_001517045.1 Pseudotsuga menziesii
TATACTACCAAAGTCCATCCAAATAGAGCTGAAAGAGCCTCTTTCTAACAAATGAGAGAGTGCTAAAACCCTAAAACCAAAAAACCAACCCTAACCAGCTTAGCCACCCAACAAAGATCCCAGACCTAAACTGGAGAACCATGAGTGAGGGGAGGCCTCCACCCAAGCAAGGCGCCCCCACTCCAAACCTGTGCACTAAAAACAAGCCAAGGATGAGGCCACACATGTGAGTCTGGATGTAGGTAAGCTCATCCTTTAGGTCTGGCAGGAGCCTGAGCTAGGTTTGGGAAGCCCACTAATGGTGTAAGCTTCAATCTTCACCTCGATCAAATCACCGGACCAATGAGAGCTCTCCATCTCATCTTTAGCTGGAGATGACATGTCTGATAACTGATAATAAATTAATTGCTCTCTTAATGATGACTAAAGATGAGTTATGATAACTCCAATCATCATAAGTGGTCCATGAGATGTCATTTAGTCTTTTATTTTACTAAATTTGGATTAATTTGGAGAGTTTTAGTTTTCGCCAAAATAATCATTTTTTTTAATAAAAATCATTTTTTTACTAAAAAACATTTTTTACTCAAAACTGTCTTTTTTGAGTAAAAAGGCATTATGTGTCCGATTGCTGATCTGAAAGTTGGTTCTGACTGGTTGGCTGATCAAGAATGATTTTTGGCTTAAGGTTAGAGCCTTCAATCACTGAATTCTGAGTCTGGATCACGAAAGGGTTTTTTCCATTTAATTTATGGAAAAATTAACCCAAAAAACTTAGGAAAAGTAATTAAAAGTTAAAAAATAATTTTTCACTATTCGAAAAAAGATTTTTTCGAAATTTTTGTATGTGTCCAGATGACTTAGTACATGACCATGATCTGTCTAAATAATGTCTAGTAGGCTTATAACACTCATTTGGGCTCTAATAACCCCCCAAGGCCCAGAATTCAACATCGGGCATTCCAGCTTTGGAGGAAGCGGGAGAAAACCTCGTCAATTATACTCGGCTGAAGGCGAAGCATAATTGTCAGGGGAAAAAACTCCCTGGAATAACCTATTTGAGATTCTACGTCTCAGGAGACCAAACCACTCAAAAATATCCTATTAGCACATTTTATTACAAACCCCGTGGGGCCATGGTCAAAATTATTCAAATAAAAAAGTGACTAGCCAATATTGGCTAGACAAGCAGACGGATCAACTGATAAACTGGAATCAGACTTTGAACAAGTCTGTCAACTGGAGGATCCTCAGGTAACCCAACTTATGGTACAAAAAGTTGGATAACACTCAATACTTGATACTAGGTTATATATGAACATGCATGCCGATAACTTGCATACATAGCTTGTTCGAATTGTATCTCTGCACAAAGTGACTGTTGTGTACCCAAAATTGGTTTAAGGCATTGCATTAATACACAATACCTTTTATATGCATATGTGCTCAGAACTTGCATACATAGCTTGTTCGAATTGTATCTCTGCACAAAGTGACTGTTGTGTACCCAAAATTGGTTGAAGGTGTTGCATTAATACACAATACCTTTTATATGCATATGTGCTCAGAACTTGCATACATAGCTTGTTCAAATTGTATCTCTGCACAAAGTGACTGTTGTGTACCCAAAATTGGTTGAAGGTGTTGCATTAATACACAATACCTTTTATATGCATATGTGCTCAAATCTAGTGAAGAGGTTGGTTGCATGCATAACTTTTTAGCTTGTATCCATGCACTAAATGGGTTGTCTATGCATATATGTATATGCCCAGCATAACCAAAGAGCTCTATGCAAAATCTAGCTTGTATTGGCATGAATGTATCCATGGATATATGACACTTGTATGCTAGAATTGAAGGCAAGTTCATATTTTATTTATGGTAGTTTGATGTCAAGTTCGATGCTTAATCATTTTGAGGTTTTTTATAAAGACCCTGATGTGGTAGATTGTTAGCATGTTGTCGATTTTTAAATTCTATATGCCCAGGCTTTCAATCTAGTTGTTTTCTTTTGATTGGGCTAATGGTTATCAGGTTAGTAGAAGTGAAAGGCAGGGGATTTCTTATTGATTTCCAGTGACCGTCTGATAGTGCCCGTCTAAGAAGGAAGGATATTTATTATTATTTACTGTCCTCAGATGAACGGTAATGCAAAGAAGACGGTTGGTATGGTTCGGAAGCGATGGTTCTTGAAAATTTGCGATCAATTTTCACATTCAGAAGTGGCCTGAGCTCATGAGACCTTGAGCCATTCCTTGGTTCGGGACCTTTCCTTGGTTTGGCTCATTCCTGCTCTTAAAAGGAAAATAGGTGAAAAATAATTGATTCGATGCACTATCCCATTTGAAAATTTTCCCTTCCATCGATCCTTAGCAAATCAATCCTTCCCAAGATCCCCTACTTTCCCCATCCCCTAATTCCCCAAACCAAAGTCGCTAGCGAAGGTCTAACCCATTGGTCTAACTATCTTGGAAACATCTAAATGAAAAGAAATCCATGTATGTATGCCGGAACAGAACTAATAAGCCTCGGACTTATATCTCCCACGATTAATTACCTCTAAACCCTGTGAACTGAAGGCACTTGATAGCCATCTAATAATTCCCTTTAGAGCCTGAGATTAATCCAACAATATAGCCAGTGAATCAGGACCTTCCTTAGTCTTGAGGTGAGATATTATGATACCACTCAAATCAATCAAAATTTATACCTTATGAAAGATATAATATGCATATATGTTTTAATCCCAAGTTAGTGGGATGGCTTGAGGATACTTGCTATTATATATTTTTATTTACCATGTGACCTAAGCAAGCATTGAAGCCCCCAACAGAGGCAAGGATACAAGCTTTCTCTATTATTTTATCCATTTCTCTCCTGAGCAATCAATCCCTAAAAAAATAGAGGAGGAAGTCAAATGCGAGGAGGGGAGGGACATTAAGTGACTCAATTGACCATCGAGAAATTGAGGTACATTAAGTTACTTGCCTAACCTTAGAAGGGCCAGGTATGAGCCGCAAAGAAGAAATCATTAGGAGAAGGAAAAGAAAGGTTATCACTAACTGGCCCTGCCCTTAGAAAGAAACCCAACACGAGGAGCCCCGAGAGATAAGGAAGCAATAGAGTAACCTGCCTAATAAGGAAAGACTATAACCCAAGTGGTAAACACAAAAGCTGGTCATTCAATTGGATGGAGCTGGCTTACATGACTCAAATGAGGTATTGAAAATCCTCTCACAATTAGCCAGCCTGTCTTCTGGTGTTATATTTTGTCTCCCTTTTAGTTGGTTATGATGCTAGGTATTATAAAGGCAGCTTCGCTTGATAATGTAGGTATGCTTGTCTTCCTGGCATACCTTCCTTAAGGTATGGTCTCCTTAGCTCGCTTCTGAGTCTCCCTTTATTTCCTTAAGGTATGGTCTCCACAGTGCACTTGTTCTCATGGCTTGGTTTCATTTTTAAGGCTCCACTATATGATGATTACAATGATTTTTTAGGGTCTTTTCAGGCCCATCTAGTTACAATCAAAGATTCTTTGACAATATGCACAACCCTTTGTATCCATATGGGCCTTTTTAAAACTCATGAGCTTCAAACATTCTTGGCAAAAAATTCTTTTGTGTTAGAAATTTGAATGGAACTGCTTTTATAACAATCTACATACCAAAATTATTCTTGCCACTTTTTACCATAAATCAGGTTGTCAATGAGACCAAATTCTTGTTCAGGAGAGAAATGAACTATGCATTCTTATTTTATACATTTCTAGTGTCCTTGTCAACTGAAATAAATAGTTTTGAACTTATAGCAACCTTAATGCGTTAAGATAGTTTCCTAGGGTTCCTTCTACATTGATGTGCATGTACTATGTAGTCAAATTATGGAATGAAGTCCATTTTGTGAAATGTCTAGTTTTGTGTTGTTTATGAAAAAGTTCACAATTTTTTGTGCCTTGAGATTTTGAGTCTGATCATGAGTGCTCAATAATCTACACAAAATGAACATAGTTTTTGAAACAACTGTTTAGATACCAATGATACTTTAAATGTAGTGGATATGGTAGAGCCATCACTTGAGCAGAAACATTTCAGGCCTATTTTGGTTGGCTCGAAAATGTTTATATTTTTACAAGGTAGTTTTCCTACAAATAGTTGTTCTTTAGGGGTATCTAGATGCCTCCCTTGGCACTGTCACCAACTTTCTAGTTAACACTGTTAACTTTCCTCACAGTTTTAAAGCTAATTTATACTAGGGAATTACTGTCATCAATGTAAACATTGTCCTTAATATCTTTGAATGTGAAAAATGTTCCCAATCTATGTTGACATGTGGATGTTGTCCAAACATCTCATCTTCAGTTCTTCAATATGGAGACATCGACGACACTTTTTTTTGGTCAAAGTCAAACAGGTAGAAGATTTAGATTAATTCTTATAGACTGATTTTTTTTTGCAGCCATATCTTCATGAATCTCGACACCGCCATGCTTTAAGCCGAGCAAGGGGTTGTAATTTTATTTTAAACGATGTTCACCAATGGAAGGTTGGTCTAAAGCACATCCTGGTATGTAACTACCTTGACAAGACATTTTAGAAGGAAAGGGTAGGGTTTGGCATTCATCTCAAATTAGAACTATTTTCTCAGTGGCTGATGCTTTTGCCAAAACCTAGATATTGAACTTGGTAGATTTTTTTAGGACTTGGGAATATATCAACTAGGTTGTATATTTGTAGTGTCAACGAACATTCTATACTAGCAACGAACATTTTCGTCACTAGTATAGAAAATTCGTCAGAATTGTTTTTTCACAATATTGACGTCCATCGCTAGAGCAATGAACACTTTGTCGCAACATTTTTGTTCTTTTTAAACATACCAACCGTCACTAGAGAGGCGAAATGTTCGTCGCAACAATTTTGTTTTTTTTTAAACCCTGTTTACCATCGCTAGAGCGACGAAACGTTCATCGCAACAATTTTTTTTAAATCTTATTTACTGTCGCTAGAGCGATGAAATCTTCGTCACAACAATTTCGTTTTTTTTTCAATCGTATTTACCGTCTCTAGAGCGACGCAATGTTCATCGCAACAAAAAAAATTTGTTTACATATTATTTACCGTCACTAGAGTGACAAACACGTCGTCACATTTTTTTGTATTGTCGTCTCTATAGTGACGAAATGTGGTGGTTCTTCGCTAAATATTCCTCACAAGAGCATTGCAACTTCATCGAAACTTCATTGCAATGGAAACCAGCTATTCGTTGCAATAGAGACACCATCCATTCATCGCAATAGTGACAAAGTATGGAAACCATTTCTATAGCGACGAAAATTTTCCCATGAAAAGAAGGGGTCATTTTCGTGGCTATAGAAACGCACAAGTGTTGCAATAGAAACGATTTTCCGTGGGAAAAATTTCCACATGTACTAGTGATAGTGAGTATTATCATTCAGATCAGGTATCTGTACTTGTTCATATTATGTATAGACATGCAAAGCTTGATGTCGATGGTTTTGATAACAATGAAAATAATCGTGAAGTGATTAAGGAGTATCATTTCTACATCAGTGATGATCGTGCACATGATACATGTTTTTTCCAACATTGTTTTGGTATTGTTTATAAAGAATTATCAAGATGAAGGGTCACTTTTAAATAACATTGGGTGTGGTCAGATGGTTGTGCTGGTCAGTTTAAATCAGCGTGATCATTCTTATGGTTGTCTCGCCTTCATAGAAACATGGATGTTCTCCACACATGGAGATTTTTTGAAACAAGAAATGGAAAAGGATAACATGATGGTGTTGGGGCCTACGTGAAATGTGCACTTAAGAGATATCAAATGAATCACTCTGCTTCTCGCCTTGCAAATTCAAACGATGTTGTTAATTGGTGCAAACAAAATTTGATCCATGAATTCAATGAAAAGATGGGTAATGTGAGAAGGTTTTTCTAGAATATTTCAATGGGCGATGTTGACAGATCAATGCCACATAATTGTACTGCAATCCTGAAAACAAGGGGATTACACTCCATTAGGAGTAAGAAAATTAAAAATATACACGCAATCGAGAATTGAAAGTACTCTTGCTTTTGTCTTACATGTATTGATGATGTAGAGTCTTTGGATGAGTGTCAAAACCAGACTAACAAATTTATGAACCCACAGAGACACCAAGAATTGACACCATTGCCACCATTTGGAAATATCAGTGTTGTAGAGCGCGACAATAAAGTGCTTGTGATTGACAAATATTATGATCATGTTTCTGATTTGGTTACAGAAGGTGATGCATTTGTTGTCATTTGACCGGTAGATAATCCAGAAAAAGTGCATTATTATTTATTGAGATGCACTAGGTCAAAAAGCACGTTGATGAAATAATTTAAAGACCCGTAAATTATACATATGAAGTGGGTTCAATGGTTTTAATGGGACATTTCTATGGTTTTAATGGGATATTTCTTTGCAAAAGTAAGGAAATGTAAAGACCATATTATTTTTCAAGACTACGATTCAGATGTTATATGTGCTCAATACAGTCATTTGGTCATAGCAGCCCGGTTGCAATTGAAAGCAGTGAAGAGTAGGAAAAATTCCAAGCATCGACAATGGAAATCGTTGATAGAATATCATAATGCCATTTTTGATAATATTCCACTGGCACATTACATATGAATCAAAAACACATCAAGGTTGAAAAATTTATGTTCTTTGATTCTAGGGTGGGTGGGTGCGAGGGGCCAAATGAACTTCCACCTTCACGTGGTTGGCCTCGTCAGTAGAGAATATATATATAATTCTCGAAACTAAGGGAAGCTCTTTCTAAAAATATTAATTTAAATATATTATGGGTTTTGTTAAAGCTAGATTCATATATGTTCTTGATGTTGTTGATGTTTTAATTCCTTTATTTAAATATTGAGTTTGAACATTACTGAACACCATTTCTATTTCTAGTGTTACATATATTTATAACATATGTAGGCACAATCTCATGATTTTGTATTACTAATAAAGATAACTAATGAAGATATAGTTCAACCTCAAGTTATCTCAAAGTTGAATTGAAATTCAATAAACTGAAATGTGAAATTCTATAGTTGCTTTCAATTACCAAATTCATTTAGGTATAAAACATTTAATTCTTTATTAAATTTTTATTTTAAGTCAAAAAAATAATTATATTATATCCAACAT
This sequence comes from Pseudotsuga menziesii, assembly GCA_001517045.1. Classification (NCBI taxonomy): domain Eukaryota; kingdom Viridiplantae; phylum Streptophyta; class Pinopsida; order Pinales; family Pinaceae; genus Pseudotsuga; species Pseudotsuga menziesii. The sequence goes on from LPNX010624642.1 coordinate 413,019, forward strand.
TTTCCTATGTTTTTATTTATAAGTAATTTATTCAATTTTGGGTTGCTACACTTAGTAACATTTGTCTCATTCTTATTGAACATATAGAGGGAAACACTTAAAGCAAAGGATTATAATATATTGAAACATTCTTTTCAACTTTATGTGAAGACAACCTTTTGTAATGTAGAAACGGAGGGCATATACATGTAATGATCTAAGTTGGATTGAGAACAAAATGAAAGAACACAAAATATTATAGAGAGATCGAGATATAGTTTAAATGTAAAGAATTTTATTCAAAGTCAATTTCTATTAATGAATTAATGGTGGAAAACACTTCAATGCATAACGCAAACAAAGGAGCTAGGGTGATGGTATTTTATATTTGGGAAGATATGTGATGGTCACACAAGTCATTTGTTAAAAGTATGAATAAAAAGAGGTTTAAAACTCATTTATAATAATGTCAAAACCTTAAGTGATAAAAAATCCAATATGAAAGAACCATAATGCTACCATGAAGTTAGAGCTAAGCAAGAATATCTAAGTGGATGAATATGACTTGTCAAAAAGAATGGGATCCCCTAAAAATCGCAGTAGATTAGTCATTGAATCTTTTATCCATGGCATATTTTTTTCATTTTTCAATTTTAAACCATAATTTAATTTAATTTTTCTAAAACTTATTAAAAATTTATTTTCAATAGTAAAGGCCAATAGATAAAAATATATCAAAAAATTACTAAACAACAAAAGTTTGTGTGTGTAGGGGGTGTGGGGGAGGGGTAATACTTGTGGATGTTTACTCTTGAAAAAGGTTGAAAACAATTTTCTAGGACACTAATCTAGAGTTTATTTATATCTATCACACTCCTCTATAACTTATCTTTTTCTAATGCACTCCTCCCTCTCTCCTTCTCATATGACTCCTTGTCCTCAAATACTATCTAATATGTCTTCTATCATTTTCTCAAATTGTCTATATAGAACTTCTATATTACCTCTCATAATGTATTTCTCTTCTCTTATCTCTCCATCCTCTCCTCAAATACTATCTAATATGTCTTCTCTCCTTTTCTCAAATTGTATATATAGAACGTCTAGATTACCTCTCATAATGTAGTTATCTTATCTTATCTCTCCATCCTATCTTTCTTCAATTACTTTAGATCCACTTTTTACTTTTTTTTTTTAAATTCCCCATCCCTTCTTCTCTTACCCCCTTGGTCACATGGGGATTACACCTCCATTGCATCTGGTGTCATTTTCATTAATCCTTTTTTCTACAAATAGAATTTGTATATACAATGATATCAATTTTAGCAACCTCCCTTGTAGACCTTCCTCAAAATTACTTAAGTTGTATGTGTTGAAAGTGCTTATATAATAAATATAAAAATCCATTACCATAACCTTATTTTACTCATTAAAACCAATAGTCTAGTACTCTTTTCAATTGTTCTTGATTATAGATGACCAACTCTTAGTATTGATGGTCCTTTTCTTCCACCATGCTAGATTTACATTAAGATTCTACATTTCCTTATTTGAAAATCTGATTTCCCTTTCTTTGTATTTATCATCTCAAGGGTTTCCATGACATAAATTATTATTTCCTTATTGAAAATTGTGTTCTATTGTATAAATGGAACCAATTATTGGCTCTAAAAATAAACCATAGTTTAGCTAGTAAACCAATTATAACCTACCGACAATGTCATTTTCAATATTTAAACGAGGATAAGGTCTCACCCAAGAATGATAAGAATTACAAAGACATGTTTACTTATATAGCATGAAAATACAATATAATCATAAACCATGCACACCGTTAAGATTAAATCACAAACAAGATTCATCCATGTATATCACAAAAATTTTACAATGGAAACCTTGTCATAGACATAAGATTGGTTCTTGCAATCTCCTTATATTGTGTGCAATAAATAAGAGATTCAAACCCTAACTCTAATCTATTTCATCATGCTCATACATGCCAACCATAAACTCTAATTACATTCCTATATATAAGTTTCAAAGAGACCCTAAACTTAGTTTTGAATAATTACAACTATTTATAATATGGACACATGACTTAGCAAGATACATTTTGATGCTTTCATTATCTTGGTATGTTGGCCTTTTTGGTGCCCTGAAAAAATAACTCATGCACGTACTCAAAACTTTGAAAATAGGGTGATCAAAACCAACAACATTATGTTTCATGAATAGTGATGGTGATCAAATACAACAATTTTAGCTTCACAAATGTGTCAAGTGTGATGTTATCATCAATATTTTTGTCATGAAGATTCTAAAACAATTCCACTAACTTGGCATGAGTTTCATACTCATATCTTCATATATGAAACTGCACCACATCCTTTTCATTCAATCAAACATGAACATGAATATGGAAACACACCTTTCACCTTATCCCTCATAGTATATGGAGGTCTATCTTCATAAGGTGCTTAAAAAATTAACCCAACAACAAAGTTCATCGTCTTCATCTAATTGAACCATAAATATTTTCTGCTTACACAATATCTTCACCAAGAACACACTCATTGACATTAAATGCTTGTAACATTTACCTTGTTTTATTATTTGTATACCTTGAAAATGAGTTTTGATCATAGCATTTAAATTTCTATATTGTCTTAAATTTTATTTGCAGCCATGTTCTCAAATAAAATTGTGATGAAAATGTATATTGCTACAACTACTAATAAATTTATATAAATGGTTTAGAATTTAATTAGTGACTTATGTTTTTAAGATGTACATTAATAGAGTGTAAAAATCCTCTTATTATACATACAATAAAAACATTACTTTATTAATTTTCTACATCAATTGGAAATATTTTTTTAACAATTTATTTGGAATTTTAAGGAGTGGTTCAAAATTCTTCATGAATTATGTCAAAACTATACTAAAAAAATACATCTAAAATCATCATGATACAAATAAAAACATTTTAATTACGATCATTTATCATTTTGCTATTAAAAAAGGGTCAAATTGACAAATGCATATTACCATGAATGTAACTGAAGAATCAACAAATGAATAATTACATATATGATCCAGTGCAACCCTCATTCTAGATACCGAAGTGCAGCCCTCATTCTGGATAATAACCACAGTGCAACCATCATTCTGGATAGTAACCGCAGTGCAACCTTCATTATGGATAATAATCATTGAACTCGGGGATTTCCATCATCACAAGCCTTTAACTTTGAGGGAATGAGCATATAGAGGCCTCCAGAAAGTTGCATAAAGATGATCATCAGTAGTTGTACATGGTGCCAAAAAAAATTTAAAAAAGATTACATGTAGATAATGATAAATAATATCTCATGGTATATCAACATTTGGATGGAAAATTTTGTTCACAGATCCAATAGATGGATATTTGTAAGGGTAAGCATTTGGTAAATCAACCGGGATCTTCCAAATGCCACATTCATAAGGGCCTAAAATGTTACACACAGTAGACATATTATGTCATATCATAACTTGAAATAGACATTCAAACCCAAAAAAGAATCTAACAATAATTTGGTTGTTAAAAAGACTATCTATTGTGAAAAAATAAAGCAATGAATTTGACTAAGATTATGCTGAAAAATGTTCAATTATTTGATCCAATATACAAGCTAAGTCTGATCAGAGCATCCTTACCTCTTCAACTTCATTTTATTGTTCTATAGAAAGACAAAAATAAAGAAATTATGTTAATGTCCATGAATGACCAAAGTAGTGGAATAGAAAAGAACTAGTATAGAAATAACATGGCACTAAAAAGTTGCTAAACACTAAGATGGTAAAACAATGTGAACAAATTAAACACTGCATACATAACAAGAGGACCCTAAACCCAAAAATCTGCAAACCTAAACTATTGCAACGATTGAAAGGAATAAAAACATCTTAAAAAGAGAAAACAACTAGAAAGAAAACACAAAAAAAGTTCAGTTTAATCATCTCAATGACTGATTTTTGGTGAAATAATCAACAATCAGCAATAAATCATAAATATAAAAAGCACACAGGAAAAATGTCAAAGAGAAAAGTATCTAAAAAGAAGAAAGAAGGGGAACATGAGCTAAACACCGAAAACGAAGGTGTAAATGATAAGAGTTCAAGCTGGCATCTTTTCCATAAGTGTTTACTGAGATATGATGAGTCATCTGAAGATAAATGCATGATTGACAATAATGATTCAGTGCATGCAGTAGCAAAGGATGACAGTCAAAATTTTGCAACCAATAGTAAGGACAATAAATTTGTTGGAGGCAATCTAGGCTCTCTAGACAGGTCAACAAACAACCATCTTTTACTTGAGCCAGGAATGGGCACTAAAGATCATATGACTAGAGAAGATACTAGTTTGAAAAAAATATTTGAATTAGAATCCATTAGTGGCAATCCTATCCTAGAAATTAAGAAGGCTATATCAGATGAGAAGTTGTTGCTCCCTGAGAGGGCCAATTCTACCATGGTTGAAAAATATGTTGCTCTCACTTATCCGAGAGAGAAATTATCCATTCAAAAGAGGACGAAAACAAATGACTCATTTCTTGTTTCTAAACAACATACTGATATGGAATTAGCTTGTAAACATTCAAAAAGGGGTGCAAGGGTTGATGACGAGCACAAGATTACTGAAAACAGTGATTGACTGCACAGACAACAATGTTATGGGAAATGCCTAGTGGATGATTCTTTCATGGTCCCAACCAGATCTACAGTACATGAGCATGTCAATAGAGAATGGACGACTGACATAAATGTGGGATCTGAGGTTACACCAATTAATAAGGCTGAAAAGCCTTCCTATAATGTCCCAAAAAACAAATCTGAAAAGTCTATTATCTGGGAGCCTGTTGAATTGTATATGATTCCAGAGAGAAATTATGAAAGAGACTCCCTAAGTCTAGCATGGAATCCTATGAAACATAACGATCCCCATGTTTTAGTTAACAATGCTGATAAAATGTATCTTGATGAAGACTCTAACGGTCAGGCGAATGAACAAGGGTCTTTTCCAAGGAAACAAAATGATAAAATTGTTAAGGAACTGTCAGGAATGAAAATAGGATGCAAGGATGAGAAATTGAAAGCAAATCAAGTCCCAACAAAGAAAAACCTGAAATAACTGCAAGGAACGGAAAATCAACAAAATCGACTCCATTGGTCGAAGCACAGTTACGCGCCCAACAATTGTGTTCCTTTAAAGCATGTTTACAAAATGCCAAAAAGAAGAAGGAAGAAGAGGAGAGGAAATAGATTGAAGATCAGAAGGCATAGAGACAACAAAGAAGTGCAGGAAGGACAGTTTCAAGTGTAAATAAATTGAAAACTAACTCCCATCTCTCAAGGAAACAACAATTGAAGGCTATATGCCAACAAGTAAATTATCTAATGTCAAGAACAACAATAACCAAACTCTATATTTACAGATGGGGAAGCAAGGTGATGGATTGAAATCCAATGGCATGGTTTCAAAGTCAACTGCAAATAACTTGGATTATTTTAATTCAAAGAAAAAGTAGTCACTTGTTGCAAAGAATATTTCTTTACCTATCAGTGAAAAATATGCCTATGTGCTTTTTTATTTTGCTACTGTGGTAGATATCATTCAACTCATCATTACTTTCAAAGGTCTAAGAGAATTTTCCATCCAGTCCCATAACCAAAACAGCAAGAGAATGAACACAATAAAATTTATTTTTATCCATAATTTCAAGCAAACTGCCAAGAATGCACCAAATAAAACTTGAATCCATGCCCTTTTAGGTTTCAAGGATTGGCCAAAATAGAGAAAAAAGAAATGAGGATTGAAGTATCAACCTTGTAAAATGGTGTAACATAACCATGACATTAAAACCAATGGTTAAAGGTATTAATATGGATTATACTTTACATGAGAAATAACACGGGAATAAACCAAAGACCTGATAAAAAAGCTCTCTATTTATGTTTTGAATATTTCACCCTAAACTGAAAAAAAAAACAAATGGAATTAAAAGTTGAAGTGTCACCTAAAATTTTTGAAGAATAATTTTCATCCCATAATCTCCAACAAATTCATGAAGGTCTGAAAAAGTTATCCTCAATACCAAATCTTACAACCATTCCATGGGATTAAATCCCTATGACTGGTTGTTGTAAGCCCAAGCAACAAATTGTCAAATTAAAACCTTACCTCGAATTTTTTTTCTATTTTTATGCCTCGATTTGTGGGTATTATGCCACAAATGTAAGAAACTAAAACTCAAATAAAACAATTTTGAAAATAATAAATCCCTTTAACAAAAATAGAAAATATATGAGAACAAAGATAAAATCTATAGCTCAAAATTTATGTTTGCCTCCAATTTCAAAACAAGTTCCACTACATGAAATTATAGATAGAACCCTTACCTCACAAATTTTGCAATTGTCTATCAAAAATATATAAGAAATATATCTTTACCGTGGCTTGGGACAATGCAAGTCCTGGATTATCAGTGATTAGTTCGCCAACCAAAATAATAATTTCCAATTTTCATATAGCAAACAATAAAATATTTAACAAGATAAATCATTAAACAAAAGGATAGCATATTAAAATCAAAGATTTTGATTTTAAATTGATGAGGCACAATGCTAAAAAGGTGGTAAGCAAGTGCAAAGTCCTAGATTAACAGAGATTTGTTCACTAACCCAAAAATCAATTACAAATTTACATATAGCCAAAAGGTGAACTATTTAGCTCAACTTCATATTTTTTGAAGGAGCCTATGTATGAAGATGAGATTGCAATCAGAGAGTTGAAGAATGAATTACTTTCTAAAAGTAAATCTGAAGTTTAGAGGAAAAAAATAAATTTTGAAGAGGGAAATGTCTATAGTGCCATTAAGGATGTATGGGTGACATAAAAAGAAGAAGAGGACACCCAGCAGCTTGAAGATGATGGTGTTGTATCTATTTTGAAGCAGAAGTGGAGAAGGTACTTAAATGTCTTAAGCATCTTTTGGTTCAAGTGACAGGACGACTGGTTCAAACCTGATGTCGAAGGATGAAAACAAGGTGTTTTTGTGCATGGTAATTTCTGCGTAGAAGAATGGCTGAGATATAGTAGTCTTACCACGTAGACGTAGTTGAAGGGGTTGTAAATAGAAAAAAAATATCCTACATCTCTTGTACGTCCCTAAGTGGATCAAACAATGAGAGCATTACAGTACAAGGTCTAGAAAACTACAAGGTTACAACTAATAAGACATGATGATAGCAGAGCTTATGGACAGTTGCAAACAAAGGTTTGGGACCCAGGAAGATAAATACTGAAGACACATGACCAGGTACAATGCAAGAAAGAGAGATCATTTTGTGAACTCTAAGGAAAAAACTCAACCGACTTTTACAATAAATATCATCCATACATTTCTAAGGAGGAAACATAAAGAGCCCAGTTCAGTATATCCAAGGAATTGCTCGAGGAAGTGTACTAATATCAATACCCTCAGAGGAGAAACAATGCCATCCTCAAGACATCCAATATGATGCTAAAAGACTCAATCATCCATACTCGAAAATAAAGCAACTACAAGGTTGAAGAGTAGGAGGTACAAGCTCTGCTCTAGAATAGTTGTAGCTTATCTTCCCCAATAGCTATTTCCTCATACTATTCAGTGAAGGAAAGTAGGCCCACAACCATGGGGAGTGCTTCCATGGATAAACTGACTGCCCTTTTATTGTTTTCTCTAAAGACATGATGAAAGTCTAAAGTGTGAAAGAAGGCCTTCAACTCCATAATGTCATCACACCAACCGTCCAAATCGAGGGTAGAGAGAGCTACCTTATCATCTAAGCTCATTTAATGATTAGAGAATAGTCCCCATATACATGGAGAGAGGGAATGCCAACCTCTTTTCCAAAAAACAGTAGAGCCCAAAGAGCCAATAATTTCGCTCTGGTATTGTTGTTGTTCCCACATCCCATCTTGGTTCTCTGGTGTAGGTTCTCTTATATAGTCTATGTGAAGGTATTTGAGCTTTGATGAATGTTAGTTTTGGTAGAATAATTTAGTTGTGCATAAACCAACAAAAACCACCCCAATACTAGGGTTTTACCTCTATGAAAACTCCAAAAACTATGCTTCCATCCAACTGTCATAAAAAATTGCATACCAGCTCAAAGTGTCCACACATGTGGGCTCAAGAAATTATCCAATGCTAGCGCATGAGTGAAGAATACTACGAGTGAAACCCCCATAAGCAAGCAACCCTGGGAATAGGTCAAATCACCAACTAACTACATGAATATGCGTTCCCAAGATGCCGAGTGTGAAGGACCAGGATTCATGTGTCTGATTCCTTAAGATGTGTAAATGGTCAACAAATTGAAAAATAATGAGCAAGAGCTCCACCAAGGGATGACACTAAGCTCAAGCACATGGGGGTGCAAGTCCAAAAAACCATATGGAAGAATGTCAAACCACCATGACTGACAATTTCTACAAGAAACTAAACAACAGAAAATTTAAAGCTACTCGAGACTGCACTTTGTAATTAATTATAGAATTTATAAACACATACTATAGAAAAATATAATGGGAACACAATAAACTAACTGTGAAAACCTGTGACTGCTTTTCATTACTTCTAAAAAAAATCTTCTACAAGAAAATAGTGAACTGATAACTGCTCAATCGAAAAGTAAATAAATAAACCTATACCTCTGCCTTATCTTTTATAGATTGAGATGAGAAGTACATACAATGAATCTAGGGCACTACTGATTTACAACTAGAGTAGATCCATCTCAACCTTTGGACCGGAACACCAATGTCTCCTGGTTTTATGTGGGCTAAAAAGTAAAAATGAAAGTCAACATACATACATACATATATATATATATATATACACACACACACACACACATAAGTTTGGGGGAAAATATACCAAAAGTAATTCAATATAATCAAAAATAAATATCCATACCTACGTCCCCGATGGAAATTGTGAAACTAGAATCTCCTCAACATCTAATTGTGCCACTAGCCTTTGTTTCTTCCGGGCCAAACAAATTCATACCATCGACGTCGTCATCATTCATGAATTTTGTATACTGCATAAATTTCATATAGTTTATAGACATTAGATTTGGATAATAAAAACATTAGATTTCATAAAATAAATTTCATATATTATAGCATACTTACGTACCATGCCTCTGTTTTGATTTTGTCGAGCGATGACTCGGTTATAATTGTCTCTACAGTACACTGCATATTGCTCAAGCTCTAATAGTCTCATACTTTTCAAGCGAAAATAATAATAATCATCAAATGGGCCTTCATCCATACTGGATGGAGATGAAATAGTATGTAGGTCGATTTCCACCCTTTCCAATGCATCCCCAACCCGCTCTCTTATCTCTTCCCTCACCCATCTTGCTATTTGGGATGTCATTTCCAACTACTCTGGAAAAGCTACGACTCTGGGATGTGGTTGTACTAGCTGAGGTATCAGACGCCTATATTGAACATATCGTCATGCATCAGGTCGTTCATATGTACAACCTTTTCCAACACCATAGAAAATGGATCTCGTATTTGTATAGTCGGGTCCATGTTAAACCAGAACTTTACAATCAGCATCTTAAAAAAATATTGAGGAACCTCGTCATTATTTGGGAACTTACCATATGCACACAGGAACCTCAAATAAATATGTGGTACAATCAGTGGATCATTGAATCTTGTGATATTTAGATGTTTTTTGTCTTCAAACTGCAAGTTAAAACATGAAAAGACCATTTCTTTTGTGATAACTTTCTTTACTTCTTCAAACTTGTGGTGACCCATCACTTAAAATCGCCTCCTATGCATCATGTCATGAAAAATATGGGTTGATGGTCCAAACCCAAGATATGTCTAGATCAAACTATTCAGATTGTGCAAAACAATCTAGAGACATTGTTGAGTACCAAAAGAGATATTTGAACAATCAAGTTTTTCCTGCAATCTCGAGGAATGCTCCTTCATCTCTTCCACAGTCAGCATAGCGATGTTGTCTTCCCAAGAAGTCTCCTAAGGATAATCTCTAGGATGATTGTAAATATGATCATATCTTTCATTGTGAGCATATTGATGTGCCTGACGACGTCTCCTTGTCTCGAGAGCTGGATTAGGATCAGGAGCAGCAAACCCTATAAGAAGTAAAATGCACATGCAAGTATTAAAATCTACATATATAATTTGTCAATCAAATTATACACATTTAAATAAAATGTGTTCATTATAAATACCCTATGCATCCTCTTCTACCCCATCATTATTGTTAGAATGTCTAGAATCCCCTGTACAAAACCAAAAATTGGAAATCACATGTAAGTTAACAAGAAAAATCGTCTAATTTTTCACAAATAAAATAGTCATGTCAAACAAGAATTCTAGTAAGAATGTACATGTAAACAACCTCTACCTGGAGATGGTGTATCTGAATAATAAGACACTAAGTGTGTCCTATGTGTTTGTACATCGGCCCCTGTAGAGCCCTCAGACATACTTCTGTCATGTTGAGAACCACCACCTATGCATGTAACAAGATCTTAGAAAGATGTGTAAAATCAGATTTATGTTTATATAGACTTGAGCATGAATTGAATAATAATTGAATTTACCTAACAATGACCTCAAGGAGTGTGGCTGCATAGTAGTCAAGATTTCTTCAACCTGAAGTTGTAAATATGTGCATGATAAGAATTTTCCACATATTAAAAAACATGCCACACAAGAATTCTAGTCAAAATGTAGGTAAACAATATCTACCTGAAAATGAAATCCTATGTGTTTGTCCACCAGCCCCTGTAGACCCCTCGGAAAAACATCTGTCATGATGAGAGCCACCACCTGTGCACAACAAGATCTTAGAAATATGTGTAAAAGAATATTTATGTTTATATAGACTTGAGCATGAATTGAATAACAATTGAATTTACTTGACGATGACCTCAGGGAGTGTGGATGCATGGTAGCCAAGTTTGCTTCACCCTAAAGTTGTGAAGTTGTGCATGATAAGAATTTTCCACATCTTAAAAAACATGTCAAATAAGAATTCTAGTCAAAATGTATGTAAACAATCTCTACCTGGAAATGGCGTATCTGAGGAATAAGACAGTAAGTGTTTCCTTTGTCTCTTTCCACCAGCCCCTGTAGACCCCTCAAATAAACATCTGTCATGCTAAGAGCCACCACCTTTGCACAACAAGATCTTAGAAATATGTGTAAAAGAAGATTTATGTTTATATAGAGTTGAGCATGAACTGAATAACAATTGAATTTACTTGACGATGACCTCAAGGAGTGTGGCTGCATAGTAGCCAAGTTTGCTTCACCTTCAAGCTGTGAAGTTGTGCATGATAAGAATTTTCCACATATTAAAAAACATGTCAAACAAGAATTATAGTCAAAATGTATGTAAACAATCTATATCTGGCAATGGCATATCTGAAGAATAAGACACTAAGTGTGTCCTCTGTGTTTGTCCACCAGCCCCTATAGACCCCTCAGATAGACGTCTTTCATGCTGAGAGACACCACCTGTGCACAACAAGATCTTAAAAAGATCTATAAAATAATATTTATGTGTATATATACTTGAGCATGAATGGAATAACAATGGAATTTACCTAACAATGACCTCTGGGTGTGTCGCTGCATAGTAGCCAAGTTTGCTTCACCCTGAAACTGTGAAGCTATGCATGATAAGAATTTTCCACATATTAAAAAACATGTCAAATTTAACATTGTGCACATGTGCATGATGAGAAATTCTCACATTAAAAGCATGTCAAAATGTGTCAAACAAGATAAATATATTTCAAATTAACAAACAAAAATACCTGACTGCATCACATGTCTTGGTCTAGCACTGATGGCACCATCACCATAACTTGTGATTTGTTCTCATTCTTGTTATAATATTTCTATGACTAGCATGCCCACATAATTGTTGTTGTTGGTAAACTTCGCTGTCATGGAATTTCACATATTCCTTAAATGTTCACAAGCGCATTTCTAAGGTATTACAACGGTTAACTGAGGATAAGACTATTTCTTGAGATACTTGAATTTTTTACTGAGCACTTCAAATTCACATTCCAAGCATTATATGACCCACACTTCTTGTTGGGGGTTGATAAGGGTAGAAACCAACCAATACCCCAGGGTCATGACTCCAGACCTAAAATTGAAAGGATGGCTAATAAAGACACATATGAGGAGGTGGAGCCATTATAAAGGTAAAATATGATCCCTTAAAGGTTGTGGTTCAAGTATTCCCAAATCTAGAACACCTCTAGTTAGAAATAACGACATTCTCTCAACCTTCACCCCCCTATCCCTTAGCTCTCAACAATTTGGTCCAATAATTCAAGGCGTTCCTCCTCCATCTCATGCCTCATCTAGAAACTAATAAGTACAAGACAATTTTCCCCTTGTTTTAGAATATGGGACCTTAGTTCTTACAACCAGTATGGAAAAGTAAACAACTGGACAAAAAATATAGGAAATACAAGATATTTTGGTGTACATGGTTCATGAGGAAGAAGAAGCACCACTATAACAAGAACAAATAATTGATTGAATAGGAATTGTTGAATACAATGATTCCTCGAGTGACATATTTAATGGGGCTGCAAGATACACATCTAATAGTATACCTCGCCAAATGAACATCATGACACAAAACTCAGTCCCCGAGGATGATTTTGCATCCCAAACTAGAGTGAAACACATCACATGGTCTTCATTTGGCAGCCCTATAAAATTATGTTGTTGATTAAGAAACACATCTTACTTGTGATAAGAGAGGCTTTCTTGGACATCTCTTTGCCTTCTTTGCAAAAAAGAGCACAAAACCAGAGTGTGAAATCATTGGACATTTGTTAGATACATGCCCCTATTCTCCAAAATTATAGGACAAAAGTGTCATTATATTGAAATAACTTATCATGTTAAAGGGAACCATGCCCTAGCCATAACCAATTGGTCCCTTGATCCATTTAACAATTAAATTCTCAACAGATTGTGGAAACTCCACTTACACCTATTGGGTTGGGAAATATGGAAAGAAAAGAACAAAAGGTTTTTTTTGCAATCAAAGTCAAAAGAATCAAGTAGTCTATGCAATCATAAAGGATACATTCATGACATGCTTCAATTAACATAGTGGTATAATAAGTATTTTCAAATGAATCCCAAGATGCAAGTGGCATTGACCTTTTAGATCATACTTCCCCCATTGCACATGACACTCGTAAGTAGGATATGTGGCTAGGGGAAGTCTCCATATGCATTGACTCTTAACGAAGAATGGGACTTTAAAGCACATGCACTCATGACAAACAGTTTCAGCTGCAACATATTTGGGAAGGATTTCGGGGGAATACAAACTATGAAATAACTTTTCCCTTAGAGGCCCTTAGATGCCTTAGGCTCTAAAATGTTGGCCCTTGGGACCTTAAGCTTATACATTTAGGCCTATTTGAGCCTTAAGATTCAATATTTAATCCAATTTCATACTTAAGCTTTAAATTATTGACAAATTTGGACCTAAACTAGATTTGACCCAACTGGGCCTTATTTCTCAGAAATTCCGGCCAAATTGAGCCTTATTGATCCAAAATTTCAACCTTTTTAAGACGTATTTCTTCGAATTTAAGATTTCTCTTTTTGCGAGTAAAATTTTTTTGGGCATGAAAAGGTTGCAAAGAAAAATATTTCTGAGTGACTTCTCTTGGAAAAATTCCTAACTGTTTTGGATTTTTCTTCAAGGCCACTTCAGAAATTTGAAAAAGCATAAGATAGATGGTCATGATGAAGCTTTAATACCAACACAAGTTGGGAAGTTAAAATTATCTCTTTCACTTACGACTCTATACTCCCCAGATCTTCTTAATCACTTACAAGCATGCAACAATATGATATAGATCGAAGGGAAAGTGATAAAACTAATTGAGGAATGCACGAAAGTGATCATTGATATAAGAATTGCTCAAAGATATTCTTATAAACATACTATCCAATGATTTTCCAATAGAGTTTAGATGAAATTGATGAAGGACGGTTGACAGAGATTACAATTGGGTCATTCATCCTTGATCGAAAAATTAAGGTGGGTCCCTAATCTACATGAATGGGGGGAATATCAAGAGCTCAACAAAAAATGATGCATTGGGAAAATCTTGAATATCTGTTGTTATAGTTACATGTAAACTTTGAAGCATAAACACATAATCTTGCTTTTCCAATCACTAATGCATCTAGTAAGTCAATATGGTTCCCTGTGAACTTGTCTTGTGATATGGTCGATAATCATACATGTGCATCCATTTTGAGGAACCTCATCCTTTGTACTAAATATATGTTTTAATGAATTTTATTTATATGTAGCATAAATAAAAAGGATGAGTTATAGTCTAGGTCCCAAGGCTTGATAGATTTGGGATTAAAATACTTTCACCAGGCACCATCTGATGTCTCTTATGTGTTTCTCCACTTCCTGCAAGTTTCCATAGCATCGATGGAGCCGTCATTGAATCATAACCATTTCCTCATTTCCACTGAGAATTTATATCCCCTATAGGGTTATATGTATATCCCTTTTATAACTGAACTTATTTTCCCAACTTTTTTCACTTATTTGGTCGTTCATGGTTGCACATTGAATGGGGGAAGTAGTGGATTTGTAGCACTTACTGGGATATTTTTCTTTCTATTGAGATTGACCTGGTATTTTTAGTACCTTCATGATATATCTTAAATGAGAAGTGATATGTTTAATAATCTTGGCTAAATGGGCATATGTAGGACAATTAAATAATAAATTTGTTATGCTCAGTTCGCTACGCTCAGAAAATTCGCCACAACCTAACTTCTTTGGTTTCAAGGGACTATCTTATAGCTCATGGTAGGAAGGAAAAAAACTTAAATTGAATAATCTCTTCTATTTTGGGGGATTTAAAGGGTACTAGTTTATAGCTCAAGGTAGGAAACACTTAGGCACCAGCTCATTGGACTCAAGAATGAGTTGGTGATGGAGTGAGTTGAGTTAGGCTTGGATGAAACTACCAAATAAAAGACAGATATTGGTGCATTATATAGTGGAATGGGTGGAATAGGCCAACAAATATTATTGAGTTGAGTGATGTGTGAATTTCCTTTGTATATTTAGGCAAGGTTCCTGGGGGCACTTCCCAGTTTTCAGTTTCAGTATGGAACCTGAGTTATTCTCTTTCAAGGTTTTACTCGAGCCTTACTTGTAAATTAGAGAATGGGGATTGTCCCTTTCCTTCGTTGTGACTCACCATGCTTATGGTGTGTTACTTTTATAGTCATCCATAGTAGCGGGTGTGAATATGGATTTCTTTAGCTTGTAGGGGAGGGAGTATCCAATTGGAAAACCAAAAGCATAACCAACGGAGGCAAGTGCGGAGAAAGAAAGGGTGGTAGGAATAGATCCCACATTCTCAAAGTTAATTATTTTCAATTATACCCACTACAGTGCAAAGAATCAAAACATGCATGTACCAGTATATAAAATTCTGACCTAACAGACCTATTACCGTGGCATTCCCTTCGTCTTGGCATGAGGTGGAACTCTGGTTCTCCAATTCTCAATCCTAATTAACTTCAGTATCCACGTAAGGTCTGCCTCTGCGTGTTTAACCCCATCCCCTCACAAATTCGGGCAAGGTTACAAAAGGTTACAGGCCCGACCTAACTATGCCTCAGCTAGCTCTAATTCTCTCTCTCAAACTCTATCAGTGGCTAATGGCTCTCAAAACGCACATGAAATGGGTGCCCAAACAGGAACTATGTTTGCAAGCTCGAAAACAAAATGGTTGGGTCTATCGAATCTACTATTGAAGGAAAATGTTGGGACTGTGGTGTTAAAACCCTATTCGATGTAGTTAGAATTGAAACCAGTGTCACCTTCATATTCTGGGTTAGTGGTCCAATAGAATTAAAACCTCTTTGAGATCTTCCTCCGAATAGAATTTATTTTAGTATTGATGTGCGATGAATAATTAAAGCAATGGATATTTAACCAATTAAAGGTATATTTCCACAACATATTTATGTCAATATTATTCAACTCGTAATTCTGGATGTGCATACTGGAGATGACCGTTGGGCATAATGACAATAAGTCTATAAAATTTCCTTAACAGAAAACCTATTCACCAATTGTTCCATGCCCCATAGTTCTCACATGTGCAGCTCCAGGTCACCTAGGTGTGCTACAATTACTGTTCACTAGCAAAGCTCCTCGATAGCGGTGAAATGCTCCTTGCATTCATTGTCAGGGATTCCTACCTAGCCGACATAAGGCTGATATCTCACTAGTTCGTTAACCTCCATCAACCATGAACTAAAATGTAAGTAAACACTCGTAGAATTGATACTCAACCGCCAGTTTGATAGCATGTTACATATATTGTCGGCCTTCAGTACATGAGGCCTCTAAATTTTTAGTGGTATGAGCTCATTAACCAACTCACCTGAAATAAATAAAATAATGAAGTGAAGGCCCCAGGCCTTATTCAATTCTAGACAAAGTAATAACTAGGATTTTATAGTGGGAAGGGTGTAAAATATTGCACTACCAGTTGGGTGAAACAGATGCCGCCAAGACAACTGCATTGAGGGTCTTTACACGAACATGTGGGAGTATGACTATTGGGTGTATGCATTGGCTGAATGGTAAAAACTAGTATAAAATTCTGATATAAAATCAATTATTTTCAATTATACCTAATACAGTGCAAAGAAAAAAAACATGCATGTACTAGGATATAAAATTTTGACCCGATAGTCCTCTTACCGTAGCCTTCCCTTCGTCTTGGCGTGACGTGGAATGTTGGTTCTCCAATTCCCAATCCTAATTGAGCCTTTTATCTAGGTAAGTTCTTCCCCTGCGCGTTTAACCCCTTCCCCTCACAAATTTGTGCAAGGTCACAGAAGGTTACAGACCGACCCTAACTATGCCTCAGCTAGCTCTAATGCTCTCTCTCGAACTCTATCTACATCTAATGGCTCTCGAAATGCACATGAAATGGGTGCCCAAATAGGAAAACTTTGTTTGTAAGCCCGAAAATCCCAAAAATGATGATAATGGTCGACTAAAATGCACATCAAATGGGTGCCCAAACAGGAAAACTTTGTTTACAAGCCCGAAAAATCCCTTACCAAGCGCTAAAAGCCCTTACCAAGCCCGAAAATCCTGAAAATGATGATGATGGTCGACTAAGCGAGGAGAGGATTTTTCTTTATACAGTTAAACATTTCTCGGCCGAGAGTTGAAAAGGAATCTAAGCTCTCAACCGAGAAACATTTCCAAGAGTTTAATATGAAAAATATGGCAATACTCTCGGACGAGAAAGTTTAATATTCTCGGCCAAAAAATTTTCTGACTATGACTTTTCTGACTATGGAAAAACTCTCGGATGAGAGAATTTTAACTGTGGTTAATTTCTCATCCAAGAAATATTACAGCTCTCAACCGAAAAAATATGTTGACTTTTTTCTCAACCGAGAAACTGGAAATTATACAAAAAAAAAGTGAATTGTCACAAAATTGTTTCCCAACTTCGTGTTTTCACCCTAAAAACAACTAATAGTAGAACCAACCCTTTGTATAATCAATAATGTAAATATGCGAGAAAATAAATTAAGCAAGATACTACAAATTCGATAAAAGCGGACAAGATAAATCACTACAAATCCTTAGTTAAAAGAAGAAGAAAAAATGCATTATCTAAGTAAAAGGCAGCAAAATCTCCTACACCTTTCCAAGGTGGCTCCTAAGAAATTCTAGAGACAGATTCTAACTTGCAAAACAAAAGAAGACAATAAAATTTCTTTAAAAGATTGGAATCCCTATCTTAAAAATATTTATGAATCCTCGGATATCAGAGATAACATTCAAACCCTTCTTACATCGAAATAAGGTTTCTCGTTAGAAGACATAGAATTCAGGTTTAAGCACTTAGCAAATGAAAAATCCAAAGACATTGAAGGCTACCAAACAGAAATCTTAAAAATTGGAGGGCATGTCCTCATCCCGCACATCCACAAACTATTTAATCTAGCGGTCAAGCAAGGGTTTCCTACACCTTGGCCTCAAAGCCTCATTACTCCTATTTCAAAAGTTGTGATAAAAATGACCCCTCTAATTATCAGACTATTATGATTAGCCCTCTCTTAGCTAAGTTATATGGTATTATCTTAGAAAAGAAGATCAATGAATGCCTAGAAATGGAAGGTAAGAAGGGTAAAGGCCAAGCAGGTTTTAGAAGGAATCATTCAACCATGGACCACCTCATTACACTTAGGATCATTGCAAAGGAATGTCGTAGCAATAAGTCTGACCTGTTTTGTTGCTTTGTGTATTTTAGAAAATCTTTTGATACAGTGCCTAGAAACAACCTATGGAATTGGCTAAAGGAGCTTAAGGTTCCTTTTGAGTTGAGAACTTCTGTGATAGGGTTATACGAAAAGGTCATTGCCAAGGAGGGGTGGAAAACAAATATAAATTGTGATATTGGAGTTAAACAAGGTTGCTCCCTCTCCCCTACCCTTTTTGGCATTTACATTGATAGGCTAGAAAAGGGTTTAGAAGAAGCAGGTTATGCTGGTACAATCTTAGCTAGGATAGTTATCATCATCTTACTTTATGCTGATGATATTGTTCTTATGGCAAGGTGTCCTTCTGATCTCGACAAGCAATTAATATTTCTTAAATATTTTTTGTCTAACATGGGTATGATTGTTCACACTGACAAGACAAAAATCATGATTATAAAACCTAAGAAAGACAATATGCAAATGTTGTTTATGATAATAGAAATCTAGAGGAAGGGACTTCTTACAAGTATCCTGGAATTGATATTCATCACAAGCTCAATTGGAACTATAGCATTGAGAAAATGATTAATGGAGGGTGCAAAGCTTATTTTGGTCTTGAAAATAACTGTAAATCAGTTAATCTGCTCATGTGGGATAAAAAGAAGTTCATCTTTGAAATTATTGTCATTCGTGTTATCTTGTATGGTTGTGAAGTATGGGGGTGCAACATTTCTAGAGAATCTTGGAGGAAGATTGAGCAAATCCATAAGTAGTTTATAATTTATAACCTCAAAATTAAAAGCAATACGCCTTATCCTATTCTCCCAATAGAAGTGGGCCTTTCCCCCATCAAGAGCATGGCTATGAATAGGTACCTAATGTACAAGCATAAGATAAATAACATGGTGAACGAGGGACTTCCTAAAATTGCTTTAAACTCAAGTCAAAACTAACTATGCCTCAAGCAGTGTTGGTGTAAAGATACCATGGCTTGGTTAAACCATTGGGACATTAATGAAAATGACATTTTGCAGAACATTGATAATGTAAAAAATATTATTACTTCTAAGTTTAAAGAGAAATTATGGTGTGAGAAAAATTTAGCAATTAAGAGAAAAGTAAGATACTATAAGGTCATTAATCCTAACTTGGAATATCATAAGTATCTCTCGGTAGTAACTAGCTCATGGAAGAAAATTAATATATGAATATTAGAACGAAATCTCATGAACTCCAAAGTGAAATAGGGCGTTAGTATATTCCTAAAACTCCATAGGCAAAAAGGGTTTGACATCTGTGTGAGTCTATGATAGTTGAGTATGAAAAGAACTTTCTCCTAGAGTGTCTTGCTTACACCCACATTAGATCTGAGTTTCATGGTATTTGCTACAAAGAAAACCTTTATAACCTCCTAACTTACCAAAACTATAGTGAGCTTGGAAAGCTTCTTGGGAAAAATTTTAAGCACAGGAACAAGATTTTAAAGTAAACCAAGTATTATCATTCTTAAGGTCCGATAGAGAAAAGTTGGTCTCATAGATGTTAATCATCGTCATCATAATTATGTTAATTCAATATCATTATTATTAAAAATAACATTAAATTTATGTTTGGATTACAAATCTAATATTAATTTTGTTATTATTATTAAAAAAATTAACCTTAAAATTATTTTTTATATTTTTAATATAATATTTTAAATTCGATACAATTTTTAATACTATGATAGCATTTTTTTTATTTACAAATAAGTATAAGTATGTATAGATAAAATCCCATCTCCATATCCTTTATATTTTAAAATCTTGTACTATTATTAATAGGTTGATCTTTCGGGAGAATTCAGTCCTCTTATCCAAAGTTCCACTCTTGTCCATGAATTTAAGATGGGATTGTCCCACAATTTAATCCCGCATCCTAAGTAGGGAGTATGCCCTCCTTTCACTATGATCTTGGGATTTGGTTTTCTATTTTATTTTATTTATTTTGTTGATGTATTTGTAACTTCAGAATGTATTCACTTGTATATCTTAAGTATTGTACCTCGATGTTTATTTCGGGAAGTATCTGTAATGTAATTGAGTCATGTCATGCCCCGATGTTCTGATCGGGAGATTAAATAATGTAAAAAATTCATGTAAAGTCATAGAGTATAATCCTCCTTATTGATCAAGGGTTAAAGTCCTCGTAGTAGTGGGGCCCTAGGGTTATTAGACTCTCCTAGAGAAGTCGGCCCTAATGAGTTATTGTCGAATCAGGAATCAGTATAAATAGAGAGGGAGCCTCTCTATTTAACACACATTCATACACATTCACTCACACTCAGTTGTAGCACATTACTAAGAGAGAGAGAAGAAGCTTTGACAAGAGAGAGAGATACTACTGCTGTCAGGGGATCATCTTATTGTCTTTGGGTTTTACTTTTGGTGTTGATTCTATCTCTGAGAAATTTGCGTGGTTTTCTCCTTTATGGTTTTCCCAAGGAAAATATTTGTGTTCATTGTCTCTTGTGATTGATTGTTGTGCTTGTTATTCTCTAAGATAAGATCCCAAGATCATATAGCTTAAATGTTAAAAAAATCTAACATGGTATCAGAACTAACCTGAGAAGAAGACACTGTGTAGCTGTTGAAGCTAGGGCTTCCTACTTTTTGGATATCTCTCCACATATTTTCAACAAAAGGAGGTTGAGCTGACTCTCCTCTCTAGGGCGCATCTTTCTATCGAAGCAAAATCTGATTCTGAGCATTTTTAGTTTTTTACCCAACACTACTGCCAGAAATTAGGGCTTTCCACATAAGTGGAATTTTTTAGTGAGCCCAAGCCTGGATTGATCTCCTCCACAAAATTGAATTTTATAGATCAAGATCAAATTTTTTGGTTGGGTAGAACTCTAGGAAAGTCAAACCCTAATCTGCTCCTGAACTAGAAAACCAGCTCTGCAGAAATTTAGCTCCAGAGCTAGTTTCGGCATCTTAACCTGGTAAGATCTACATATTTTGCATTTCCATTTGAGGTTCTCTGTTAAGATGTCTCATCATACCAAGCTTGATGAAAATCTTGAGGGAGTTTATAACTTCCGAACTTGGAAGTATAGGATCTCCCTGGTCCTAGAAGAAAATAAGTTGGACTCTTACATCAATGAAGAGGTTGCAGTTCCAGAGGGAGATGAGGCTAAGGCCTTACACAAAAAGAAATTGGTCATGGCTAAGAAGATTATTGTTGATTCAATCAAGAATGACCTCATACCACATGTGTCCTTTGTAAAGACACCTAAAGAGATGTTTGATGCCCTGACCAAGTTATTTGAAGGGAAGAACATAAACCGAAAGATGACTCTGAGAAACCAATTGAAGAATGTAAAGATCCAGACTGCAGAGACCATCCAGTCTTACTTTACAAGGGTCTCTCAGATCAAGGAACAGCTGGAAGTGGTAGATGAAGTAGAGAATGCAAAAATTGTGATGACCACCTTGAATGGTCTCCCTAGGGCATGGGACTCTTTCATTCAAGGGATATGTGCCAGAAAAAAGCTAATCAAGTTTAGCAGACTATGGGAGGAATTCTCACAAGAAGAAGCTCGAATATTAGCACGAGAAGAAAAGATGGGAAGTGAAGATCAAGCTCTCACAATACAATCCAAGAAAAGTAGAACAAACCATCACAAAGGTAAGCACTCTCGCCAGAAGAAAAACACTAGAAAATCTAACAAAGATTTGTCTAAGTACATTTGCTTTACATGTGATGAAAGAGGAAACCTTGCAAGAGATTGTCCTAGAAACAAAGATAGATCTCACAAGAGGAACGGAAACAAGAAAAGACATCATGCTCATGCTGCAAAAGATGATGAGCCTTCCAAGAAGAGAATCAAACAAGAAAGTGATGATTCTTCAAGTGATGAAGAAAATGTTTTGATTTGCGCTCTCACGGGAAACATCACATATGGAAGCAATGATTGGCTTATAGACAGTGGGGCTTCCAAACACATGACAGGATTTAAAGAATCATTTGTGAAACTATCAAAACATGAATCACCCCACAAGGTGAAACTTAGGGATGACTACCAATATCCAATAAAAGGTAGTGGAGAATCCTCCTACAAATTAGACTTTGGAAAGTCTATGAAAATGAAGGATGTCCTATTTGTACCATGACTAAAGAAGAACCTTCTCTCCATCTATGCATTATATGCAAAAGGCATAAAAGTTGCATTTATATATGGCCAAGTCATCATGTGGCCAAAAGGAAAGACTATTGATGATGCAGTAGTAATTGGAAAACAAGAGGGAGCACTATAGAGCACTACCACTTCCAAGCAAAGTTGTTGAAGGTCTTCCAGAAATACAAGGAAAACATGAAGGAGTATGCAAGGGATGTGCGAAAGGAAAGAACACAAAGAAGACATTTCCAAGTAACAAAAGCAAGGCTAAAGGAATCTTGGAAATCATTCACTCCGATGTATGCGGTCCGATGTCATCCAATTCATTAAGAGGGTATGTATACTATGTTTGTTTCATTGATGATTTTTTTAGGAAGACTTGGATATACTTCATGAAGAACAAAGATGAAGTATTCAGCAAGTTCAAGGAATTCAAAGCCTTGATCGAAAACTACACAGAGAAGAAGATCAAGATTTTTCGATTAGACAATGGCGGAGAATTCACATCAAATGAATTCAAGGAATTATGCAAAGATTTAGGGATTAAGAGGGAGTTGACCACTCCATATAGTCCACAACAGAATGGGGTTGCAGAAAGAAATAATAGAACGATCATGGAAGCTGCAAAGGCAATGCTTCATGATCAAGATCTTCCCATGCATCTATGGGCAGAAATGGTTAGAACGGCTGTGTATGTATAGAACCATACTCCACATAGAGTACTCAAGAAACAAGACACCTGAAGAAGTATTTTTCGGTCAGAAACTAGAAGTCAATCATCTTAGAATATTTGGTTGTCCAGTGTACATACACATTCCAAAAGAAAAGAGGACAAAGTTAGATCCTTCATGAAGGAAGGGTATATTTGTGGGATACTCTGAAAGCTCAAAGGCTTATAGAATATAGTTCCCAAGATTCAAGAAGATCGACATCAACAAGGATGTAACATTTGACGAAGACTCGGCTTACAACAAATCTAGAAAGAGACCTGCTAAAGAACCTGTAGAAACAGAAGTACCCAAAATTCATGACACAACCATGAATGAAGAAACTCAAGAAGAAGATCAAGAATTTGAAGAACCTCAAAGACCTATAGATCCACCTCCAGAGAAGAATCCTCACAAGAGGAAACCTGCTTGGGTACGAGAAGCTATCCAAGGTGCAGAAAGATATGGGGCTCCAGAAGAGATACACAGAGAAAGGAAAAGAACCAGGTCCTGCTCCGGTTATGTAGTCCTATTATGTGACTTCATTGATAAAGAACCTTCCAACTATGAAGAAGCGGTAGAAAAGAACGAATGGAAGGATGCTATGATCAAAGAGCATCAATCGATCATGAAGAATGATGTTTGGGATGTTTTCCCAAGACCATAGGGGAAGTCTGTTGTGACTTCCAAATGGATCTATAAAATCAAACATGCTACAGATGGTAGCATAGAGAAATATAAAGCAATATTTGTGGCTCGTGGTTTCTCCCAGAAAGAAGGAATAGATTATGAAGAAACTTTTTCTCCTGTAGCTAGATATACTTCCATCAGATCAGTACTTTCTTTAGCTGCAGTAATGAAGTAGAAAGTACAACAGATGGATGTCAAGACAACTTTCTTGAATGGTGTAGTAGAAGAGGAAGTATATGTGGAGAAACCACTCGGTTTTGAGACACATGATAGAGAGACTCATGTGTGTAAGTTAAAGAAATCCCTGTGCAGTTTGAAATAGGAACCCAGGACATGGTACGGCATAATTGACAGCTTCCTATCCAGTTTGGGCTTTACCAAGAGTAAAGCAGATTCCAACCTTTACTACAAGGTTGAAGAAGAGAACCCGGTGATACTCCTACTATATGTAGATGATCTATTTGTAACAGGTGAGGATGGGTTGATTGGTGATACAAATAGGAAGCTTGATGCCGAGTTAGAAATGAAGGACTTGGGTATGATGCACTATTTTCTAGGCATGGAGGTATGGCAGAATGCAGATGGAATTTCCCTAGGACAAGGAAAGTATGCAATAGAGATCGTGAAGATGTTCAAGATGATGGACTACAAAGCCATGACCACACCTATGGAATCGAACCTGAAGCTATTGAGTGATGCTTCATTAGAAACGATTGATGCTACGACGTATCGTTAGATGATTGGGTCCTTGACGTACCTGACGAATACGAGACCATATATTTGCTTTGCTGTGAACACATTGATCCAGTTCTTGACGGATCCGAGACATGTTCACTTGATTGCTGCAAAGCATATTCTGAGGTACCTAAAGGGTACAGTTGATTATGGGATCAAGTATGAGGCGAATCAGAAGATTAACTTGGTAGGTTATGTGGATTCGAATTAGGCAGGCAATGCCTTTGATAGAAAGACCACTTCAAGGTGTTGCTTCAGTATGGGATCAAGTGTGATCTCCTGGTTTAGCAGGAAGAAATCCTGTGTGGCACTAAGTACAGCCGAAGCAGAGTATGTTGTTACCTTGTTCAGCTAGTTGTGAGGCAGTGTGGCTGAGAAAGCTATTGTCTGATTTATTTGATCTCCATATGGATGTTACTTGTATATATTATGACAACCAAAGCTGTGTGAAGCTATCGAAGAACCAGTGTTCCATGAAAAGTCAAAGCATATCGAGATCAAGTATCACTATATCAAGGATATGGTGCAGAGAGGAGCAGTGAAGCTCCAGTATGTTCTGACGAACGAGAAGATAGCTGATGTACTAACCAAACCATTAGCCAAAGTAAAGTTTGAGTACTTCAGGGAGAAACTTGGTGTTCGCCAGATCGAGCCTTCCCTCCAAAGGGAATTGATGTGTCTGTTTGCCTTTCTGACATGGTGGAAGGCTGAGCTTCACATGGTCAGATGTAAGTGCAGAGACGCTCTGATGTGATTGTGGGTTGTGTTACCACATGATCAGTGCAGAGATATTCTGATGTGATTGTGGGATGTGTTCCCACATGATCAGTGTAGATCCATTATGATGTGATTGAGGGATATGTTCCCACATGATCAGATATAAGTTCAGAGATGCTTTGATGTGATGGTGGGTTGTGTTACCACATTATCAGTGCAAAGATATTCTGATGTGATTGTGGGATGTGTTCTCACATGATTAGTGCAGAGCCATTCTGATGTGATTGAGGCATGTGTTCCCACATGATCGGAAGTAAGTGCAACGCCTTTCTGACATGATGAGGTCGGATGTAAGTGTAGATCATTTCTGACATGATGAGGTTGGATGTAAGTGCAATGCCTTTCTGACATGATGACGTCGAATGTAAGTGCAGAGCCTTTCTGACATGATGACGTCGGATGTAGGTGCAGACCCTTTCTGACAAGATGAGGTCCGATGTGAGTGTTGGACCTTTCTGGCATGGGTTTTGGATGTGTTACTCCTATGGTCAGATGTCAGTGTTGGGCATGCCTTTCTGACATGGTTCTTGGATGTGTTCATCCCATGGTCAGATGTAAGTGCTGGGCGGGCCTTTTTGACATGGTTCATTCCATGGTCAGATATAAGTGTTGAAGACGATGAAGACCTACATGAAGGCTAGGCCTACAACCAGCATGAAAAATGTTTGGCTCTGTAGAACTTCCTATGACGAGTAGAATTGAGATAGCACCAGTGATGATGACCCAATGATGATCTAGCAGTGATGATCCAGATGATACAGAGAAGAAGACTTGTGCTGATAAATTGTGTCGAGAGAATACCTTCCTAGTTAAGAGGGAGTGTTGATGTATTTGTAACTTCGGAATGTATTCACTTGTATATCTTATGTATTGTACTCTGAAGTTTATTCTAGGAAGTATATGTAATGTAATTGAGTCATGTCATGCCCCGATGTTCCGATCGAGAGATTCAATAAAGTAAACAAGTCATGTAAAGTCATAGAGTATAACCCTCCTTATTAATCAAGGGTTAAAGTCCCCGCAGTTGTGGGGACCTAGGGTTATTAGACTCTCCTAGAGAATTCGGCCCTAGTGAGTTATTGTCAAGTCGGAAATTAGTATAAATAGAGAGGGAGCCTTTCTATTTAACACACATTCACTCACACTCAGTTGTAGCACATAACTGAGAGAGAGAGAGAGAAGAAGTTGGGACAAGATAGAGACTACTATTGTCAGGAGATCATCTTACTGCCTTTGGGTTTTACTTTTGGTGTTGATTCTATCTCTAAGGAAGTTGCAGGGTTCTCCTTTATGGTTTCCCTGAGGAAAATCTTTGTGTTCATTGTCTCTTGTGATTGATTGTTGTGCTTGTTATTCTCTCAGATAAGATCCTAAGATCATATAGCTTAATTGTTAAAAAAATCTAACATTCTAGTTATATAATTTTTTCATCATATGTTTAAAGTTTTTTATCTATTTTGTTAAAGTTAATAAATGATTTTTATTTATGTGTTTAAAGTTTTTTATCTATTTTTTTGTAAAATTACTAAATAATTTTTATTTATGGGTGTGAATTCCATATCACATTAACATGGTACATAATATATGTTATATTGGACTATATTTTCTCATTTTTTGTTAATGGGTTTTAATAGCAAATGACTTAAGACCATTGGATAACAAAAACATCATTGTCTTTTGATTTGATATGATAATTTAAATTGGATTACATTTTTTCGTCTTTTTCCAAGTTTTTATATGAGATGGCTATGTCAAATTAATAACAAAAACATCATTGTATAACTATATTGATAATTGTGATATTTTTTTGTATTTTTTTTATAGTGATATAATTTTTTGGTCGTTATTTTTTAATGATTTTTGTTTTATTCGAAGCAAAATTATCATGTCTATAGGTATTTAGATATTATGATCAGGATTAACTCAAGTGTAACAAGTGTAAAGCAAGGATTCATTTCATGGTAGTCTTATTTTGTTATGTTTAAATGCATCTTGAAATAGGTCATAAATTGTTTTTGTTTTTTCATATCAGTTTTTGTTTTCTGCACGTTTATTAAATAGTATTTGTTTTGTGGTTATATTAACACTTTGGTATGAATAATGAATATAAAATTATATATTTTAGCCTTTGTTTAAGCCAACTATCTTTACAAAATTAAGTGGTTGGTTATGCCACTTTACTTATAACTAAACTAGTTTATTATCCATCTTACCATTTTATACATTTAACAATAAATATTTAATAATATAAAAAACCCATAAAAATATGGTCATTCATAAAAATAATACAACACATGTATTAAGAATATATATTGTTTTTTATATAAATTTCTACAACAATACAACTTAACAAACTATAATACAACACATCTATTAAAAATATATATTGTTTTTATAGAAAATTCTACAATTATACAACTTTAACAAACTATCCAAGAAGCAATACATAACAACAACGTAGATAGACAACATAGACGAAGAAAATCACAACCCATTCAGTATGCTAATAACAAATTCCAAAAAATACCTCAATATTTTGCATCTCCACTATTGATCTGATATTGGACAGATTAGAGAGACCTATAATTCTGCACTTTTAACCCAAACGATGCACAAAGCCACTTTTACTTCGGGGTCCCACACCAGAAAATATTATGCATGTGAACATCATACAAGTCCATAAGAATGTCTGCTTGTCCTGCAATGTTGAGAGTTTAACGTGGCCTTATTTTCCACACAAATAAAATAGAGCAATTATTCTCCATAAAAAAAATTTAAAAAAATTATGTTTTAAATTGAAAAATTCCCATAAGTGATTTAAAACCGGTAAAGTCCCTCCTTTTTCAATGTCACGTTGGATGTCGCCCGTAAACATTTCCTCCCACGTGGACAAAACGTATACCCTGCTTTTCTTGGAATTTCTCATGGTTTTCTAGCAGTCATGGACCGCCAAATAGGTAAATGTCGTAGTCAGATAACTTTGTGCGAGTAATGCCAACAAAAGACAAGTCTGTAGGCATACAATATGATAGGCTGATAGCGATTGCTCTTAAAGCACATTTGCATTACATTTCATATTATTTATTGTAATCAGTAAAGTTGAAGGAATCTCCCCTTAAGGTCGCAACTAATAATAGTTGTCAACATTCTCTAAGTCAGATTCACAAGTTTTAAATACAAAATGTTAGTCGCCTTCATGCTAAAGGTAGTTGACTTGTCCGATCTCCATGGCCAAATTATGTGCTTAACTTTATTGGCTAATAGATTCTCGGGAATATTAGATTGATATTAGTTTTATAATTATTTTCTGTAATATTCTATTCTACGTGCTTAAGTAAAATACGTATGTTGACACTAGGCATTATTTATCCCTTACATTTACATTTCATTCGCCATGTGTATGGTCAACCATCTGGAAAGACGACAAACTCTACCTTATCGGTAGACCATGTTTTATTGGACGATAGCACTAGATTACTTCGAGGCTGTGTACCAAAACATTTTCTATCTTGTTTCTAAATATTAAAAAATATATTGTTCCGTTCCAATGAAGGATTCTATTGGTGGAGAGGTCTACAGATTCTGTACAGATTCCAGAATATTAAAAATACTGGTACGTTCCAATGAAGGCTTCTATTGGTGGAAGAGGTATTCCGGAGTAAAACTCTCGTTAGTTGTTGTTGGACCACAACCAATTAGGTTAGAGGTCGTGGTTGAGAATGTAGTAGTCGAAATATGATCATTATTACCTGAAATTCAATCAAGAATGCTCGAAATTGTCATTATAATTTGTTGAGATTGCAGGATCTAAGTCCAACAAGGGTGTATTTGAAAATGCTGAATGTTGAAATTGTCATTATAA
This sequence comes from Pseudotsuga menziesii, assembly GCA_001517045.1. NCBI lineage: Eukaryota > Viridiplantae > Streptophyta > Pinopsida > Pinales > Pinaceae > Pseudotsuga > Pseudotsuga menziesii. Next base: position 442,343 of record LPNX010624642.1, read on the forward strand.
TTAGTTGAGATTGCAGGATCTAAGTCCAACAAGAGTGGTATTTGAAAATGCTGAATTCATTTTAGATTTTAAATGCAATGTCGTCAATGAAAAATCTCGATTTAACTAATAACTATTTAGCCAAATTCCGATGATGATAACTGGAAAAAAATATAAATTATATAAACTACATTAAAAATGGTTCAATTTAGAATATGTTTCACAACTGGCAAAAGCACTCTGCAAAGCAAAAGTATCCAGAAAGGAATATGTGATGTGCCTTGCCTCTCAGACCTTGTGCCCTCTGCAACCTGGACCATGCAAATTATGTTGATATTTCCCTAAAACAACAAACATAGCCTGCAATACATCAGTTGGCTTGAAAGAACTCTAACTTTTATTCCAGAGAAGGAAATGCAAATGTCATCCCTGAATCTGGGCGGGTCAGAAGAGAAGACAGATTTCATAAAAATACTAATCAATTCCTGTGTCAAGTTTGTTCAAGTGAAATTTTCAATTAATGTGGAAGACCCACCTGTACAAAGTATTGGGCTGCAATTGTTTCTCTACTATGATCAGAGCATTGCTGTCTCTCTCTCTATCTAAATCAGTATCAACAATAGAGGGAATCGGTACTTACTTCATTTCTGTAAGAAGGAAAGAAGAAAAACTCCATATGTCGGTGTGAAGAGACTATATTTTACCATATATCAGGGGGCGAGCAGACAGTAAATTATTCACATTTTAGATATATATTTTCAGTTTTTGTCACTTCAGTCCAATACCAACATGATTTGCCCAGTATATGAAGTATAATATGCAGCTTCCCATGTCAAATTTGGATCTAACTAATTGCTAGACGAAAAAAATTGCACCATTCAAGCATCAATGTTGTTCATAGGGCGCGTGATTCACGTTTAAAGAAGTAATGATAGGAAAAAAAAAGTAAAATAAATGAACTAATTTACAATTATATAGATTACAGAGTTGTATTTACAGAGCAAGGATTCCTCCCTTGTACTTGCAGGCAAGACTGTGACGTGTTGTGGGATACTGTACAAGCACTGTATGTACGGAAGGAAAAAGCAGCTTCCACATGACACATTACAAAGGCAAATTAATTATAACAGCATTTTACAGGGCACAAGATGGATCCATAGAGTGAAATGTTTTGACAGAACTTACAACAACTTGAAATAGCTAATGCATCCTGGAGCAAAACTCTGTTGTTAGATGTATTTGATGCTTCGAAAAGATGCAGACCGCTAAACCAATAACACTTTGTCTGGATCCCTTCTATGTATGATACAGAAAATAAGTCGCCAGTGTGATGACCTACGACAGGTTGCAAGCACCCTGACTCTGTAAAGATAAGCCACTTTTACAAGAGGATAGTGCCTTTCAAAATGCGTGATGAGATTAAACCCTGTTTTCTTTTACACATTTTGAAACCCAATTTAGGACTTGATTAGACCAAAGTTATAAGATAAACGCTCAAACTGGGATTTAAGTAAGCTTCCAAATGAAAACTTGCCCTTCTCTTCCGTGTCTGTTGGACAAGGTCTGGGAGGACTAGGCATACTTCTCACTTGCAGAATTGTATGGCCAATTTCTCTTCTCATAGCTTCAACAATCCTCATATCTACAGGATTTCCCGATGTATCTGTGACATAGAATACATTTACAGCTTTATCCCCTCGTGTTGTAACATCTGCCCTTGTAACTGACAGACCATTCTCGCGGAAAATGCGTGTAATGTCAGAAAGCAGGCCAACTCGGTCACTGGTACAGAGCTCAAGACGAACCCCCTATGAAAGAAAGTTGTTTAGTTTAAGTTTTACCGTATAATCATCAGAAACATAAGTAACAGAACATAATTTTTTTTATTAAAGCTTACCTCTGATACTCTTCTTTCTATTGCAGCCTCTAAACACTTGATTACTCGTTGTTTCTCACCATCGGTGTCCAGAGTACAACCATCCATGTGACGAATAAAATATTCCTGTAAATTCACAAGGAAGAGAAGAATGAGTGAAACCAGATCCAATGGTGTTGGGTACATCCACCATCAGTATTAGGGCATATGAAAGGTAACACCGAAAGAAATTGAAAAAAGTAAGGAGATTGTGGTTAGATCATGAAATTGTCCGCTGGAGTCATCAAATATGCAGTTAAAGCAAAGCTCTGGGGGTCTTCTTGACAGAAGAATATCAACTGTGGTAACAGCTTACCCGAAGGAAAGTGCTTGTGACTAGTGGTTTACCCTTCAAAGGCTATTTCTCACTTGCAGTGCCTCGGGACAATTGTAATGCTTAATGCTTATAAACTTTACAGAAAGCACTTTACCCTCTCTGACCACGAAAACAATTCCTTTTGCAGATTTGACACAATTACAGGGCAGAGGAAAATTTAAATAAAGAATGTGCGTGATTACCAGGCATACCTGTAATGCATAGGTTCCGCTGGAAGTAATGGCGGCATGAAAGACCACATATTGCATGTCTGTCAGTGTGCAGACCGTATCAAAAAGAAGCTTTGGCCTATCTTTACACTGCACATTAACTACAGAGTAACCCTTTTCATTGCAATTCTCTATTGTGATCATAGGCCTTCCATTTTCTCCCAATGACCTGGTATCAAGACCCTCATAATCCCTATCTGCAAACATCATCTGATGCAACCGACGCTCAGTATGGGTTAAACCCATCGAAAAATCTGTCTTGACGCCTCTTCTATCATCGTTCCCCTTGAGAACATTGGAAAGCTGTTCCTTGATGGCAGCCAACTGTTCTGGCTCTTCTATGGGCCTCAAGGTCGATTCATCCGTTACATACACCACACATGCAACCCGCATGTTATGAGTCCATACTTCTGCTGCCACCACATTGCATTTGAGGTTGGTAAGCACTGCTGAAATTTCTGAAAGCAGCCCGGGACGATCTGTGCCAGTCAATTCGATGGCTGTGTGCTCTCCGATAGACTGAACTCCTACAGTGCGCCCCAAGCAGGTCTTCACTTCGGTTGTGGAACCGCCCTGTTTCGCTCCCAGAGCCTTGAAAAACAACAAACAAAAAACAAAAATCCCTTCGTAAATGACCGGAATACCTTCAATCAATTGACTATCCCGTATTTAGACATGCTGATTACTTCAATTTACCTGCTGTATGTAATCAATGATTCTCTGGTCAGTCAGTTTGTTGCCTAGTTGATCTGTCACATGGAACACTGCAGTACAAACCATTGAGTTGAACATTGTTAATAAAATCTGTAATTGAAGGTAAAATATCGACCTGTTCGCCAATCGGTATACAGATCCAGGGCTTGAATGGACAAGGCAAGTTCATGAGATTAAAAGTTGAAAGGGCAATGATTTGGTGTTCTGGAGAACTGAGATATAAAACTTACCATCCATAAACCATCGGCCATCTGAAGAAATATAGGCTTTTGAGATGATTAAATCAAGATCCGTCAAAACTTGGACTAGTTCTAGTAATATACCGTGCCTGTTAGCACTATCAACCTGCAACAAAATAGAAAGAATTATGCCCAAATCCATCGATAACCTAGAAAAATGATTCACGGGACTCGGGGAAAACATCATAGAACAATTCATAAGTGGGTGGAGCTCAAGACCTTCCAATCTCAATCTCATGTAAAGAGACCACCGAAATTATGGAAGAAACCCGAAAGAAAGACATAAAATTCCCAAGGTTATATTGCCAAAGGCAACAAATTATTTTACCTTCACTAGGGAGCAGTCTTTGCGGGTATCGTTGTCTATACAGACACTGCAAAACCCAATTTAAAAGCATCAGAAACGAGAGTACCCAGAACTATATACAAGTTAAATTTGAACTGCTCGCTCTTGATAAAAGCATGCTACTCACATGGGAGGATGGATTCTCTGGCTCAGACTTTCATATTCCGGATCAAAATAAGGCGAACAAACATTCTCCATGACTGCAAAATCACAACTTCCGTAATTATTCACCTAAGAAATCACTTCAAGGACATAGATTAAACAATTAGGGGATTAAACTATACACTGCAATAAACAAATTATCGCATTATACTTACTTCGCGGGTTGCTAATCTCTGCTCTGTTACAAAAGTTGATGGCTCAAATCCCTGTGGGTTTCAAAAAGTGCTAGCCAGGCAGCATGCTCGAGGCTGTCAACAATGTCAACAAAAATGTGAGTATATTTAATGCATTTCTTGTGTACAAGCCAGCCGTCAAATAACAGAATTAAGAATAAAATAATTCCAGAAGATAGCAGGATAAGAGTTTTCGGTTAACCGACGGTAAGTTAAACCGTGCAGGTAGCTTTCCGAGTCTATCACATTGCCCTATTTTAAAAGACATAACTTGTGCTTTGAATATCTAGGAGATGTGTTTATCTATGGTCAGATACTCCTAACCAAGACCTTGGGCCACGGGAAAAATAAAGAAAAACATCTTTCAATAACAAATTCTTTCAAAGGGCTAAAAATAAATGATTTGCAGACATATGAACAGTTATTTTTCGTGGTACCATGTTAAAGGGCACAAGGGCCTTATCGTTCTTCACGTTTAATACAAATGAATCCGAGCTGTCCTCTCCTGTACACTTAGACTTTCATGCACATCCCTTCGTTCTCAGTGATCTTGGCAACCCGCTGAAACAAGAAAAAACAACGAAACCAAATTTTTTCTTAGTTTTAAATAAGTCATTGTCCGTTTACGCTAAATGTCAATACAGAAACAAACTTTAACTCTGTATCTACTCGGTACGTTTTGCTTTCAATTTAAGTCTTCCCAGTACTAACGAAGAAGATAAAAGAAGGCCAATTATCCGGCTTAAATTTCTAAGAATATCATGCCAAAAGCACACAAGGTGAAAACGATAAAAGAAGTAAATGTGTGGATCCCGTTTTGGTTACGTGGTGATGATTCAGACATAGTTAAACGACATGGCCGTACAAGCTAAAAAAGGGAAAGTCGGCATCTAGACTTTGAAGATACGGGATTGTTTTCACACAGCTAATATAAGATATTTAAATGGCAAACATATATAAATATTCTATACTAATCGCGACTGACGGCTCTAGATGCAGAGATATTCTAGTTTTATGATGCTAACTAGGACAAACCGGCAACATGCAGGAATGGATGAATAGAAATGTGGACAAGATCTCCGGGGTTAAATCCGACAAAACCTCTTCACTATCGTAAAGGATTTTCAATCTATTAAACCCGACGCGCAGTAGCGCAACATTTAATCTTCCAAAACGCCTAAAATCTTGCTTCTTATTAAAGAAACTAGAATGTAACCGTAACCGCACTTAAGTTGGGCGAGATTTCCTCTTCCGAGGATGATACGGAAGAATTCAATCCACACAGATCCTAGGGCCCAATTTTCATTAAAGAAACATGTCTTTTTATAGAATATAATCAAAAGAACCGAAAAGAAAACAATGTACAAGTTTAAATTTTTCACCATACTGCTCTCAAGTCATCAATCCGTCATACAAAGAGTTAACTTAAGATAATTATTTCTCCGGTAAAACGAGAGATTAACATGAAATACTCCTTAATTTTTTTTACAGGACATCAATTTAAAGATTTTCGACTAAATACGGCTAGCACCAAAGCATCAAGCTAAATTTGTTTACAGGACATCAATTTAAAGATTTTCGACTAAATACGGCTAGTACCAAAGCATCAAGCTTTCCAGGCTGTTACCTACTAGTAAATGCAGGCCTTAAACAAGCCAAACCTTTTTTCCTGCAATCTTGGGCAGATAATCAAGAAAACAGACAACCGAGCTTAAAATTCAGCGATTCCTCCAAATTTCCCTCTAAATGCCACAAAACTGAATATACCAGACCCTTTTCCGCTGATAAGTCCATCAAAAAACAACGAACAGAAAAATCACCAGCCAGAATTTAAAAAGTTCCTCGTCCTCCAAACTTAATTCCTAAAACGTTAAAGCTGTCACCTCCGCCGCCATAACAGTTAAAAGACGAGCACAAAGAAAATGGAAACAGTTCTTTTCCGGGGTTCTGCATGTAAATACCTGGTTAACAGAGACCAAAATTCCTTCACAGGAATGATTCCGCCACTCTTTCCGGCACCAGTCCTGCAACAGATCGGTGGCCTTAAACCAGAAAAAAGAAAAATAAAAGGCCCAAAAAAGCCAAGCCTCAAAAAACTCATAAATAAACGCACCGTATAACTTAAAACCCTCGTTTTCTGGCCGGCCGTCCGTCCGCCTTAACCAAATTCTCCGCACAAATGAATCTAATCACATAAAATGATTCCAGGATCTAACAACAATATGAGAGCCAAAGCTTTACCTTTCAGTTAACTAACTACTAATAATCACTAATCACTGAACTTTTCAATGCATGGATTACAACAATGCCTCCAACTTTATATGATTCAAAAGAATCTGGACGACGGCCACAAAATTAGTGAATTTTATTTTTCCGATATTATTGTATATTTGATGGCTCGTTTTCTTTTACCTTGGTTTGTTACCATGAGGTGGCAATGCGCAACGTGTAACCATAAGACGATAGTGACATGTCCTCGATTATACACGTGGCCATGATGTGATGGCATATTGTCCAATTTCTTGTCCTTAATGTGTACTCGTACTCTTTGAAAAATATCAAAGTATATTATATTAATTTAACATTAAATGTATAGCATATTATACTTAGTTTAATATATCATATTTAATTCAATGTCCACCAGTTGGAACCATAATGGCTAAGGGAAAGGGAGAACTAGTGGTGTAAGGTGTAATCCATGATGCTCCTATGAGAATTGAGAGAGATAGCGCTAGGGATTTCAAGGTGGGGAATGTTGGTAGATAACCAATGTGGCATGGCATGTGGTGCTAACAAGAGAGTGAAAGATCAAAGCACACTGTCATTCTTACACTTTCTTTAAAGGGAGTTGGTAACTTGCACATCTCTGAATTTGATGTACCTAGTGGTCCAACCATGGTATGACATGGCTCTGGTACATGGATTTAAATGTAAGTTGGCAACTCTGACATGTATACCCATGGTCTATTCTACATCTCTTTCATTGAAAAGCATATTAGAAAGAACTATACAAGATGTTTTAGATTAGAAAGAACTATACAAAATGTCACCTTGTGTTATCTTAAATCTTGCCAGTGGACCAAAGGTCCAATTACTCGACTAGACCTCAGGGCAACAATGATGCTCCTTTTATGGGATTATTATAGGAACTTAATTTTGAGGTCACATCACCCCCATGGTCCATGTGGCCTCCACCACAAACTTGTTGGCCCTTAATCAACTTTTGTCTAGATTTTGCCAAAGGGTGATAGTGACCTTATGAGCATGGTTTATCTCATCTAGCTTATGATTACGTGTGAGGGGCCATGTGATGATGCAGAAGGCAAATAAATTTAATCTTTTAGATTTTTTTATTGTTATAAAGGTAGGCTCTTTTTTGTACTTATTATTCCATAATCCATACGTTAATATTTAAGAATTCAAGTCACTTATAAAGTAAGTTCACATAAGAATAGGGACTTCATCTCATCATTCAAGAGTGATGCGAATGAAAAGTTTATATATATATATTCTTTTTTTTTCTTTTTTCAACCAAAAAAAATGATATTCTATTCAAAATATCAGTAAGAGAGGTTACAATGTATGTCAAGAAAGATAATTAAACAGAGGCACAAGCCATAACACAAACGCATGCATAAAAAAGTGATGGCCAGAAATGATGCTTGGTCAAGCAAAGTTCCAAAATGGATCAGAGGCATAGAAGCAAGTAACACAGAAATGGGGAAATCACCACGATACATCGCCTCATAGATAAACAGAATAATGGACAAAGCATCCCCGAAGGCAGCCCGAAAGTAAGGAAAACAAGAATAAGCCATCTACCCAAAGGCCGGAACCTGAAAACATTCCACCAGGAGATCATCCGTCGTCCATCGCTCAGTAAAAATCAAGTCAGGGGCAGCACACAGAGCCACCTTTGAGAGTTCGTCCGCAGCCGAGTTTTGTTCCCTGAATATGTGGGAAAACTTTATCTTTTGAAAACTATTAATCAGCCCCCCAACTCTAATCAGCCATTGATTCAATGTGAGGATTTGGATCTAACTCTTTCCCTGAGCCCAATCGATAATGATCATGGAGTCTCCATGGATGTGGATGTCGTCTAGTCCGAGATGAGAGCATAAACGCAGCAGGATCTAGAGAGAAAGGAGTTCTCCCTTCGTGTTTGTCCCAGATCCACAGTGCATCCACACCTTTTATAAACTATTGTCTGCCATTCTCAAGAGAGCTCCAGCCCCACATTTGTTTGCATAGTTCTGTGAGGCCCCATCGAAGAATCTCGCCAATCCAAGAACCACAATAATGTCCTTTGGGACCCTAGATTTTCAATCCAGACTATCACTTTTGTGTATGGATCCCCCAGCTTCAATAAAAGCCTTGAAGCACCTGACTGCTACATCTATAAGCCTATGTCACTTTCCTTCAAAAATTAGTTTGTTCCTGCAACCCCAAGTCGCCCAGATAACGTAGCAAGTCAAATTCCGTAGATGTAGATGATTTTTCCCCAAAGTCCATATGCAAGAGGATAAAGAATCCCCAATCCATGGAAAATCCACATTGATCAACTCTGCAATAATTTTCCAAACTGCAATAACAAATCCACAGGTCACAAATATATGCAGGATGCTCTCATTTGATGTGTCGCACAACATGCACACACCTGGGCCATTTTGTCCCTACCGCATCAAGTTGTCCCATGAGAGAAGGAAATTATCCAAAGCCAACCAAATGCAAATGGTGATCCACATTAGCAGCTTCCATTTCCAAATCATATGCCACCACTCCCGGTTGTCGATAAAAATATCCATGCATTGCTAGTATGCGAGCTTTGCTGACAGCTTTCCCATGGCTATGTCATATGACCAACAAAGAGTATCTGAAAATTCTTCTAGGAAGATTGCTCCCACTCGTAATTCCCTTACATAATTATGCCATTCTGCACCCATAGCTCCCAAGAGGCCTAACTGTTCCAGTTAGCCACCTCTGTTGAGCCAATCCTCTTATCTATTCCAAGGAAGCATGGTATAGGGTGTAAATTTCTTTACAATTGAGGAAATATTTTAATTCTTGAGACAAAACATGATTCTGTGGCCCCCCAACTATTGGGTCTTCACCAATTCTCGCAACATGACCATCGCCAGGAACCCAAGCCATCCAAGTATAAAGGATCTGAAATGCATCTATGAGGCCTGCCCAAACATTTGAACATTTTCTTGGCTTTCTGAAGCTTCTGATCCACTGAGTAATTGTAGTCCTTCTGATGTATTTCTCCTTGATTACATGAGACCATAAGCTCCCACTTGTTAGGGTCAGCCATAGGATTTTGGCTCTAAGAGCAAACGAGAAATAATACAAGTTCTTTAGGCACCATCCCCCTTTCTCCACTGGTCTGACCAAGTCCTCCCAGCGCACTAGATGGTATTTTGTTTGGGTGACCTGTCCAGACCAGATAAATGTCATAGTCTCCTCCGCAAACTGTTTATACTCACTTTTGGGATCTTACACAATGAGAACCAATATACCACCATATTTGTCAAGACGGCCCTAGCAAGAGTGAGGCGCCCCCCGATTGACAACCATCTGCATCCCCAAAATTTTGTCCTTCGTTCAAATCTATTCAATAGCCACTGCCAGTCCCCAGCCTTATATCCATTTGGCTTTATAAAAAATCCCAAGTATTTTGTACCTTCAGCAAAGGAGCAAGAGACCATTTGAAATAAACTTTCCATGTCTACCGTTGAACCCTTTCAAAAGAAGTCGTGACTTGTTATAGTTGACTATTAAACCTGAAACACTACTGAAAGTCTTTATGCAGTCTGCCAGAATACTCCATTCAGCCAAAGAGCCAGAACCCGCAATCATGATGTTATCAACAAACATGAGGTGTGTTATGCTTAAAAGGGGACTGATCTTTATACCTTTTATCTCTCTCGAGACCTTTGCTTTAAGAATCTATCTGCTTAGTCCTTCAATCACCAGTAGAAAAAGAAGGGGTGAAAGTGGGCACCCTTGTCTCAGGCCCCAGGCCACTTCGAAAAATTCAGTTGGTTTTTCGATAATGAGCACTACAAAGGAAACCAGCATTATACAACTCATGATCAATTTCATCATTCGAAAGGGAATTTCAATCTGTATCAAAATTAGCCTGAGGAAGCCCCAAGAGACCCTGTCATATGCTTTGTTTAGATCTAGTAGTAAAGTTGTGGCCACCATTGATTTTGTCTTTACACTGTGAAACAGCTCTTGGGCCACCCCCACTGCTTCCAATATCTGCCTATTCTATAAAAAGACAAATTGTTACATTGAGATTCCCTTGGATAACTCAGGTTTCACGCGATTTGCAATGGTTTTTGCATTTACTTTGTAAACAAAGTTGCATAAGGATATCGGTCGATAATCCCCCAAATCTATTGCAACTGGTTTTTTAGGAATCAACGCAATAAAGGTTGAATTCATATCCCTAGAGACTGTACCCCTTATCCTCGAATATTCCACTGCACATAAAAGGTCCGACCCCATGAGATCAAAACATGCCTTGAATAGTTCACAGGTTGACCCATTGGGGCCCGGAATTTTGGAGCCTGCCGAAGACATGACGACTACTTTGAGTTCTTCCATTTGGACAAGAGCAAATAAATCATCACCGACCGACTCCTCAAACAGTCGAGGCTATTCTTTCACTACCTTAAGTTGGTCAATCAGTGACACGTTCTCTTCAGCCCGGTAGTATGACTTAAAGTATGAAAAATCCACCTCTGACATTTCTTCATTCTCCTTTACCAATTGATCTTCATTTGTATTCAGCTCCCAGATGTAATTTATGTTCTGTCGGTGATTTGCGAATTGATGGAAGAACTTTGTTTTCGAATCTCCAGCCTCAAGCCAGGTCATATGGCTTTCAAGTCTTGCCTTTTCGTGTGCAGTATATAGAATAGCCGCCTTCTCTAGCTCCAAATCTAGTAGTTCTTCCTTCTCTACTTGGCCCCACGACAATAGCTTAGTCGCTTCATTTAGCTCCTCAATTTTTGTTCGATTATTTTCAGAGATGCCTTATTGGCCAAATTTCTGATCTTTATCCACTTTTTTATTTATGTTTTTAATCTACCCAGTTTCGCCATAAGTAAATCCATGGGCGACAAGGTTAACTACTAGTACCCCTCCTGCCAAACGTTCGATGTCATGTCTTTGAACCCCACTATCTTTAACCAACTGTGAATTAATTTGAACAGTCTTTCAAGACCAGAACCATTCATTTCTAGTTTTAAGTATATTGGGTGGTGATTCGAGAGCATGGAAGAGTCTACCCAGGAACGATATCGCACCGCCTTTTCTAACAGTGTTTCGCCAATCATAAATCCATCTAGGCGCTTTGCAATGCGTTGAGCACCAATCCTTCCATTGCACCAAGTGGGGCTCAAGATAGCAGGCTCCACATCTATCAAACTTTTTGAACCCATCAATTCCATGAAGTATTCACTTAATGGATCCAGCTTTGTGTTCATTCCCGAAATCTCACATGTCGTCCATGCAAAGTTTAGATCACCAGCTATCAACAAATTTGGGAGCTCAAGAGTTCCATTTGCCACTACCCTGTCCCAAAAGAATTCCTTATTATTTTACGGCCCATATATGTTAATAAGTTTGATTTCCTTCGGGAAACCCATACAGAACCCTGTCAAGAGTATCCCCACAGACACTGAGTAATATTTTAGCTTGAGTTTTTGTGGGTTCCAAGCTGCCAAGAGGCCCCCAGACAATCCCAAGGCATCCACCGATGCCACCTCCCAATTGCTTTTAATTCTAAGAAAAAAGGAACATGATTTTTGAGCCGAGATCATCGTCTCTTGGAGAAACAACACATCTGACATCTCCTTATCTAATATTCTCTAAAGGGAAAGCTATTTTTAGAGGCCCCCCACTCCTCTGATGTTGATAGATGCACAAATCACCTAGGAACCCTAGCAAGGGTTTTCATTCCTCTAAGTGCCCCGGAGTTCACCGTTGACTGAGTTGGAGTGTTTGAGTTGATATCCACCGGAACAAAATATGGACCTTTCTTATTCTTCCTTGCACTGCGAGTCTTCATTAGAGAGAAATCTAATTTTAATCCCCCCATTTTTGCACCCCTTTCCTGGAAGGGAGGTGTGGAATTAGCCAGACATTTCAGTGGCAAGAGGTCATCTCCTGGTGGTTCCAACGGGAGGACTGCGAAGTCCCTTGCGCTAGACCCCGATAATATTTCTAACGGCTTGTTCCGTAGCTTGTCCATATTTTTGTTCCGGGAAAACAACTTGTGAAAGTGGTGTGGGAAATGAAGAGGAGGGTGATGGCTCCTCATCAACAAGTGGCCCGATGCCAACCCGGGTGTCAAGAACACCCATACCCATCGCCAAATATTTGGATGAGGATCCCACCACAATCCCATTACTCCCCCTGCATATATATGGCGGACTCTGTGCAGCGACCACATCCTCGAGCAAAGTGTTTGGAGGCCAAACAGGCGCATTAACATGGGATCCATTGGGAATGATGGTGCCCATCTCTAGGCCAATACCCTCCTTGTAAAAAAAAAGTATTTCTTAACTGTGCAACCTCCCCCACCTCTACACCTTTTTTCTCCAGTTCTTTTACATATTCATTGTCTTCACCATTCAAAGTGGAAACCAAAGTAGGGTTTAGATTTTTCTGCTTACCCATGAGAGTCTGACCCGACATCACTGAATGTGCAGGCCCCCCTTTAGTAAGTAGACGTGAGTCACTTTTTTCCTGTATCTCGACACTTGAATCTTTCAAGGTCCATGCTTTCACATATGACAATTCCAACTCTGAATCCGAACCCGAGGAGCTTTAATTCTTCCACATATGTTCGATCTCTTGACACTTTGTGCATCTAAACGGAATGCCCCACTAATTCAAGGGTTGTGTTTTGGATTTTTCCTGCCATTCAATGATTATTTTATCCCTGAACCCCAAATCCATATCAATTTTGATGAGGATCTTACATGCCCATCTATCGATACCCTGAAACGTCCCCTCATCCAGATGGATAAATTTACCGAGATGGTCCCCGATTGCTTTCGACACGTCTCTATTCCAGAAATAGATGGGGAGGTCTAGAAGCAAAACCCAGATATGTCTGAAATGCAGTCTCTCTATTGACGGATTGAACTCGTAGTGGTATCGTCTTAGCATCAAGCTACCTCGACCACATATCCAGGTTGATTCCAGAACAAAAGAGGCATGTTCCTCCATTCTAAAAACAAATCCATACCAGCCCTTCTACATTACAAATATTGTTCGATTGTAACCCAAGATGGGCCCCCAAATCCCCGCTGCCCAAGATTCGATCTCTGTGGTTCTCAGAGCCTTGTAACTAAGGTTTCCCACAAGACCCCTCAAGGTCATCCCCGCCATCTCCTCCAACCCCACACCCTGGCCCAAGGACATCCTATCTTTGTCCAATCTTAGCTTCCATTTCCTAAACCACCCATTATTCCTACAAGGCGAGTGTTTTCTTCGAAAGACCTTTGATTCACCCTTGTCTTGTTCTTTGGGAAGATTTGTATGGGGTAAGGAAATGTCCTCATACCCGATTGTAACATTGTTCTCATGTCTGTCATCATGAGTATTCCATGTAGTAGAGACCTTACTTCCCATTATCCACGCTTTTCCCTTGGTTCCATCCAACTCAGCTGGATTATCTGCTACCACCAAAGGGGCATCTAACCCCATCATGTCCTCCCCACCCTACGTGGTATGAGCCCGCGTAGAACCTTCCAGTTCAGCCATCCGACAAGTTTTGTGGTTTATTGGTTCCAGAAAAAACATTTTGTTTATCTCCACTCCACGCCGTTGTGTTCAGCACCACCATTCCCCAGAGATCGATAATAGTGACTTATTTGTCTTTTTATTCTTTTTATTTTTCAATGAATCCAGGGAGCAAAAAAACACACAATTCTAAATCTTCATCATCATTTCAGGATTCAAGCCAGTATTCCTTGTGGTTTATTATCTGACTTGGTCTGCATCATTGCCAAAGTCCTAGTGGCTTCTTGTCAGCGATTTCATGGTCTTTCCATTGCTACCTCCTCCGTTCGTCCACCTTTGAGCACCCCAGCTCTTTGCCTTATCCCCCATTTTGTTTTCCCCCAGATCTATCTAAACTACTCCGAACTTCCCATAATAGAAGGGCAGCACCGACCAGTCAGCCCAGGTCATTCTATGCCCATGGCCCAATCTCTTTGGCTACTTCAAACCCTACTTCAAGACCTATATATATACACGGGGTGTGTTGGTTAATTATTAAGTTTATGTATTATACATTGTAAAAAAAATTATTATTATTGTAGGTATTATGTTTTTTGTTGTTGTGTGTTGGTTAATTATATTGATAGGTGTTTTTATTAGAGATTTTGGGCTGGAGAAGTATTTATGTTTTTTTCTAGATTACATGAGTATGAGACAAGTGTATTGTCTAGATTGATTTTATGGCAGTCATTACAAATTCAAAATAAACTATTACTAGCACACCCACATAGTTAGTGGTTGGACCACGTCGATAGGGATCAAATGGTTGAGAGATAGTTATGAAATGGAAAATATATTTTTATTCCTCATATTCTTCTAGTTAAATGACTATAGTTGTGAGTTATCTATTCCTAGCTACATGTTATCACCGACAGTCTTCATGTTATCCATTTATCAACTATCAGTTTTTTTATATTCTTTTTCTTTTTATCTCACATTCTTCTAGTTATATGTCATGAACTATAGTTTATTTAGTCATCACGTATGAGTTATCCATGCATTGCTAACAGTTACCTATTCATCAGCTAGCTCCCAGTTATTTTTACATTGATAGACATTTTTATTTGAGATTTGGGTTGGACTACGACCTATGATTTTTCATCTACGAACAAGAATGAGACAAGTGTATTGTCAAGATTGATTCTACGGCAGTTGTTCAAAATTCGAAATAAACAATTATAAAAAAGGGAATATAAAAAATAGTTGGTAGCTAGTTGATTAATGGATAACTGTTAGGAATGCATGGATAACTCATAGATGATTAATGGATAACCACAGTTCATGGTAGATAACAAGAAGAATATCGGTGATAACATGTAGCTAAGCATGGATAAGTCACAGTTGAACCTGTTTAACTAGAAGAATATGAGGAATACAAAAAATTCCAAACTTCCTTCCATATAACTATCTCTTGACCATTTGATCCCTATTGACGTGATCCAACCACAAACTATGTGGGTGTGCTAGTTTATATTCCTTTTTTTATAATTACGTCGATAGATGTTTTTATTTGAGATTTCGTGTGGATTATGGCCTATGCTTTTTCATCTATGGACGAGGATGAGACAAGTGTACTGTCGAGATTGATTCTATGGCAATCGTTCAAAATTTGAAATAAACAATTATAAAAAAAGGAATATAAAAATAATTGTTAGCTAGTTGATGAATGGTTAACTGGTAGCAATACATGGATAACTCATATCTAATGAATGGATAACCAACAATTCATGGAAGATAACTAGAAGAAAGGTAAAAACAAAAAGAATATAAAAAATAACCGATAGTTGATAAATCGATAGTAGGAAGAATGTGGGTGATAACATGTAGTTAGTCATGGATAACTCATAGTTGAACCCGTTTAACTAAAAGAATATGAGGAATAAAAAAATATTTCCAAAATGTCTTCTATTCCATAACTATCCTTCAACCATTTGATCCCTATCGATGTGATCCAACCACAAACTATGTGGGTGTGCTAGTTATTTATTTTGAATTTTGAACGATTACCATAGAGTCAATCTCGACAGTACACTTGTCTCATCCTTGTCCGTAGATTAAAAAGCATAGGTCGCAGTCCACTTCAAATCTCAAATAAAAACGTCTATCGTCGTAATAAAAAAAGATATAAAAATATAAAAAATATTTGATGCATGGATAACTTGTAGTTGATGCATGGATAACTCATATTTGATGCGTAGACAACTCACAGTTTGTGAGAGAGATAACTCATTTAACTAAAAGAAGACGAAAACAAGTAACTGATAACTTATTAATGGCACTTAACTTGTTACATATCGGTGTTCACTAGCCACAAGTTAAGTGGATGTGTTAGTTATTAAGTTTTTGTATTATGTATATGTATGTATATTTTTTTGTTCTTGTTAATTATCAAGTTTATGTATATTATTTTTGGTTTTTTGGAGTAAAATTTCAAATTATTTTTTATTGGCTAAGAGTTTGTCTTCCTTGGATGCAAGGAAACGTGTTAATGACCCAAGACTCAGAAGCATTTGCCAAGAGTAGAATTTTTCCCTCTTATAGACCACCAAAAGGTTAGTTCAAGTGGCATGATTTTACTTGAATAACAATGACAAGTCAACTCGTATTTGTGGATAGTAGTTAGTGATGGTTTTCCTCATTACTAGTTTGATAATTGAGTTATAGATGTTTTTGTCATCTCTGAAAATATCACCACTTAATTTGCAAGTCATTGAGAGAAGGCCATACATTTGGATGTGATTTTTTGTATTGTGTTTGAAGAATAGAAGAGAGCATATGAACATGCTCTTTCTCTTGATGAGCTCATTGCAGCCCTCTATGAAATGGTTGATGATAAGGTGCTTAGCCTTATTGAGTTCCCTTCATAATTCTATAAAGTCACATGGAATTTTTCCGCATCGAACCTTCTCCAAGTTTAAGAGGCTCTCATAAACTAGTGTTTGAGAGTAAAAATCAACTAGGGCATCACCAAGTTCATTCCTAAGACATGGGATTCAATGCTAGCTTCTTATAAAATCATGTTCTTCCTAAGAATGTTTTCTCCAAGATGATAGGGTGTATTTAAGGACGATATATTATTGAGAATGCTACCATTGTATGGAAAGACATGGAATGGGCATGCGATCCATTACTTATGATGTTTTGTTGATTAGAGTCAACTTCAAGAAAGACTATGACCAAGTATACTGGCATTTTCATTATGGTGATGCACAGTGCCCTTGGCTTTAGTCTTTCCTTCATCAACAATGTCAAAACCCTCTTTGTGGATGCATCATCTAGTCTTGCCATCAACAGAAGTTGATCTAATGAGGTTGGGCTCCTTTGATCAATTAAACAAGGTAACCCTTAGTCCTAGCCTTATATGCCCTAGTCATTGAATCCCTAGGATTTTTTCATTGTGCAAAAATTAATGTGAGCTTGATTATAGGAATTCACCTCTCTAACATTGAAGTTAGACAATTAATCAACAATCATTTCACTAACGATTTCTATGTTATGAGTTTGAAAACCAAACTTCTTGGGTTAATTCCATGGATTCCCTAAAAACCTTTTGTGTTTCCTTGGTATCTAATATTCAATGGGCCAAAATGCAATGATACAATTAGATATGACAACCTAGATCTTACTAGTTGGTGTAACCACACTAGTCCGAGATTCAACCTAGCAAGATTTTCAAGTTCTTGGTAATTTTGTTTTCCTTCCGGGAGTCTCCTTGGGATCTTTAAGAGGATGTGGTATAGATTGTGGAATAGGGACAATGGATTAGAAAATATTTTTCCCTAGATACATAATTTCAAGGTTTGCACAAAGATTCCGGTTGTGGCACATTTATATTATTCTTCTTGTTGGGTCCCCTTTAAAGTAGCATAGAAGACTAAAAAAGGTTCTTTAGGACTTCTTATGGGTCAGTAATGACAAAAGCAAGGGTTTCCACATAATCAACTAGAAGCTCCGCAACACTCCATAGGAGTTTGGTGGGCTAGGTACTATTAAAAATTGCCTTCAAGCTCAACCCCTATGTCCTTCTCAAGCATTATATTAGCTAGGGATTACTCCATGAAAAGTGAACTTGGAAGGGATTTTTTCTCCAAACCATTTTTTTCACCCTTGTCATGTTAAAGTAGAGGGTACTTTTGTTTTCCAGAGCATTTAGAAGGATTGGGAAGATGTCAAGCCCTTCCTCTACTTGAGGGACTTATCCCTTTGCATTGACCTCTCATTCAAAAAAAACTACCTTTGGTATTCCTTGCACATAAAATATTAAGGAAAACCCTAGTTAAATATTCCTAGTTCTCAACCTTGAGGCTCTTTAAGAAAGGCATTCATTCTAGTAATGACTTCTTTGACATCCTATCACAAAGTTGGTTTCCAAGGGATAAACTTAAAATGAAAGTCACCCGAGGTAACATGGATAAATTTATTCTAGAACAAA
Organism: Pseudotsuga menziesii; assembly: GCA_001517045.1. Taxonomy (NCBI): domain Eukaryota; kingdom Viridiplantae; phylum Streptophyta; class Pinopsida; order Pinales; family Pinaceae; genus Pseudotsuga; species Pseudotsuga menziesii. Next base: position 460,653 of record LPNX010624642.1, read on the forward strand.
TTCAAGGACTTTTTTTTTCCTCAGAAAAAAAGCGTAACTTTATTTAATTAAACAAAATTACATTCTGTAGATACACTAAAAAGTGTATTTTTTGAAAGAGTAATACAAGTAAATACTAAGTAACTAAAACAAGTTCGTCGCTAAATTCAAGGACTTATTCTTAATGGTATTGTGCTTAAATTTTTCCCTTCTAGCGCTTGAACTAGTGGCAAGACTACTAATGGGGAAAAAGCCATGAGCATTTACAAATACAAACCTTATTCAAGATATAAATGGTTCTACTCAATGTTGTTCCTAGAAGGCCCATTAAATAAACTATGGCATTTAAATCTAAGTAATAAACATAGTTATTTCAGCATCACAATGTTTGGAAACTAGTTTTGGAACCTAATAAATACTTTTTTACCTAGTGCTTAGCTATACAATATATTCTAGTGGATTAAAGATTGTCTTCATTGTGTGTGAAACCCCGCACTGCCCAAAGTTATGTGGGATCATCCCTCACCTTTTTGCGATCATGGATCAAGCCTAGAAATTTCATTGAAATTGGGGAGTTTTACCCATTTCTAGTTAGGGATTCTTCAATTTCTCAACATGGCAATGAGGCATGGAATGCATCATACCTCGTTACATTTTTAGTTTAATGTTCAAGGTTGATAAGCCAATGGATTTGTGTATTGGGCATGGAAGTGTTATTTTGGATGGGAAGTTAGCATTGCAGAAGGTAGTTTAGGTGTTCCTTGAGTGTATGCATAGTGTATACAGTAGAGGAGAAAGGAAATATTTTTGCAAGTAGAGCGATGACCGTCTAATCAAATTCATCGTGGCCATCCATCGAAACCATTTTGGGGAGTTAGAGAATGAGTCTCTAAGAGCCCCACAAAATTTCCACAAAATTTCAAACTGATGTTGAGGAAAATGATCATGCATTTCATTGAATTGGGGACACATAGTGCCTCCCTTATGGACTATTTGGATTTGCAGAATATTCAATGAAGGTATGGTGTGGGAGGAAAGAACGCGGTAAGTGTTTGTCTATGCATTATGTGCCAAACAATGAAAGGATGCCCATAATTAGTGGCAGGGTAAGTTAGTTAAGACCATTTAGAGGAATTAAGAATGCTCATGAAAAGAAGGGAGAACATCAGAAAATGGGCATTCATTCAAAGGTAATAAGGAGAGAGGTCTCCTGGAAGAAAAAAGGAATTGATCCAACAAAAGAGACCAAAGGGGAGAATAATGAATTCATCGATGAAGAAGAGAGGATTATTCCATGGAGGAGGAAGCACATGGGAGACATAGTGAAGGAGTTTGTACTCGTAGATAAGAGGAACAATATAGCAAGAGCACAACAAATAGTTAGAGAAGACACCTATATGGTTATTACGAGGATGACATTGAGCTTGTGAACCAACAGTGTATGACAAGGAAATGACCCTCTTTTGATGTGGCAACTTAATTAGAAATAGTGGTGTGTGTTTTATGTTTTAATCTATAGTTTTTGGGTTGCTTGTTGTTTCACTATGTGTGAATCCAAACCATAATTGCGCACTCTAAGAGTTTCACATGCTAGTGGCTTGAAGGTTTCGTCCCTACATCAATTGGTTAAGAGCGGAAGGAGTTCTAGTTGAGTGACCATAAGAGAATAGTAAGTCCCCATAAGAATTAAAAAAAATGGTATGTAAGTTGTTTTTTTGTTAAAGAAGATGAATGAGCTAGAGGATCTACCTTGTACCTTTGTTATTTCATCTCAACCATATAAGAAAAGGATTCAATCCACATCCTTTATACATAACGACATTGATGAAGAGGTTCAAGAATCAACCTTTCTAGTGACAATAACATGAGTTCCAAAGAAGCGTCTTTGTGTCCTTATTCATTTCTCTAAGGTTCTATTATGGTTATATTGATATCTACCTTCCTTCCCCAATCTTTTGCTAAACTTAGGTTGAAAATATTATTAGATAATGGGGAGGTTTACTGTTAGAATGTATGTAATGGGGTTGGGAATGATTCAATTGTTGCTATTATATTCCTTATGGGGGGGCGGGGGGGGTATATAAAATCTCCTACATGTGTTTATGTTTCTTAACCAACAAGGCTAATCATGTGCATTTTGTCACAAATTATGTGAAAAATCCCCTCACAAAATTGATAAGGGAAACCACATTACCCTTTTATAGATAAATGAACGTAGGGGATGGACACCATGTAGGCACCACCCACTTGAGCATTACAACTCCAATGTCAAGCTAAGGGCTAGGAGGGTATTGTAAGAGAAGACAACCCCAATTGTATTATTGGTTAGGGTTTTAGAGGGAAAGGAAGCGCACTGCAAGCATGTGAATCAATAAACTCTATCCAGATCATTTGCAAAGTGAATTGTAGAAAAGAGAGAAAGCATGACACATAGAAGAATGAATGCAATTGGTGTAGGAGAAGTAAAACAAATCAGGACATTATAGAGATGTTGAGGGTGATTACCTTGAGGTTCGATGCCATAAACGTAGCTAAACAAGAGGATTACGATAGAAATGAAAGATGGAATTCAACAGAAAGGAAATCAAGAAACCTTCAAAAAGGAGATGGAACAAGGATGAGCACCCAAAGAGAGAATAATTTGAGCTATTATGGGTCTAAGAGGTGGATCTAAACTAGATATTCCTACCTATTTAAGGAGTTTGGTTCATTAGATTGGAGAGATGGATTTGAATTTGAGTAGATTGAGGATCCTCACATTGTAAGGTTTTCATACATGACATTGATGAGCCATGCATTGGTATGGTCAGACAAGTTGTTGGATCAACAAATGAAGGGTAAGGAGAAGGTTCATATAGCATTTGATGGTAGTGACGTTGAAAGGTAAATTCTTACCTGTGGATTACTCAATGAATTTATTGAGGAGAGTGAAAAACATAAATAAAATAGAGCTATCGGTAAAGAACTACATGGACAAGGTTTATTTATTATTGATAAGATTAGGGCATAACAAAGAAATCCTTGGCTATATTGCCACATATGTGAATGGATTGTTGTTTTCCTTTCAAGATGAGTTCATTACGTTGAATTTATGTTTGGTAAAGTTCTAAGTCTTATTATTTAGCCTTAAGGGCTTAAGATAATTTGTCTAAGAAACCAATGGTTTTGGGGAAAGAAGAGAGATGCAACAAAGAAGAAGAGAAAAACAATTATTAGTACGAATATTGTGACTCAATGCATTAGAAGATGATTTATGTTGATAATTCAACAAGAGCTAGAGGTAGAGGTGGCATATTCAACAACGCTTTCTACAAAAGTGGAGAGAAAGGACATTGAGGATATGAATGTTGAAAATGATGGGTGAAGGCAAGATGCAAGGGTGCATGTTGCAAAACCAACAAAGTTCATTTATTGAGGAAGTAAGAGTCAAATTAATGATAGAGATGGACTGTCTCTAACAACTTCTAGGCCTCCCAGTGCTCGCCCATGCCATGTCTAAAAAACCACCTTACCCTCCACAACCCATTTCAACATGTTCTCATAAAGGTTATAGTAGCTTCGACACCATGTAGATAAGCTAGAGGCATCAACACAAAAGGAATTGATCCCACCCCTACCTCATAATGACAAACAACTCTTAACCCTTGACATTTTGGAAAGGTCAATACCCGTTTGAACCCTCACCCTCTTTCTGACGATTAGGACCTTGAGCAGATAATCGATATCGATCCCTCCAAACCTTCAGCAAGCACTCGATATCGATCCCTTGGTTACTAGTTGGACCAATCTAAGATGATTACTTATGTGTACTTATTATACTCACGTTGTAGCCCTTTATTTCTCATTAATATGACTTTATAAACGGTGGACTTTTAGTTAGTGCTAAGATGTTAAAGCTCATGCCAACATGCATTTGGGTGGCTATATTGCTTGGAGAGAGTGGAGTGCTGCGCAGGCTTCTGAATCCTGCGAAATGGATTCGATGCTGTGATAGATCTGTCGGCGAAGCTGTCGGCGGATGCTGCGGCCCTGGCGCTATTTTGGAGGAGGCTTCTGTGTGGACCTTGCTCCACGGCCCTAGCAACTTCGAGCGTGGAGCGTGCCTTAGTGGCCGCTCAATTTTTGAGCTAGGGTCTCGTCCTCTGCAGGACATGCGCGGCAATTTTTTGCGGCGAGTGGAGATGTCGGATTTTCTGGGTCTTGTGGCGGTGGTTTTGGTGCGGTCGGTATCCGATAGCATTAAGCTGCTCCATTCTTGGTCTCCTGATCTTACGAGGTTTCTAATGCGGTCGGAATCCGATAGCATAGAGCTGCGTGGATTGAGGGTGTCGATTTGATCTTTGCGAGGTTTTCTGATGCAGTCGGAATCCGATAGCATTGAGCTGCGTGGATTGTGAGTCGATCCTGAGGAGCCTTTTCTTGCATTCGGAAGAACCGACGTTTCTTGGTCTTTGATTCTTGGTTTGTCGATCCTGATCTTGCGAGGTTTTGGTGCAGTCGGAATCCGATAGCATAGAGCTGCATGGATTGTGGGAGTCACTTCTGAGTCATCAATGTGCCATTTCTTGCTCATGGTCGATCTGAGTGGATTTTGGTGTTATCTTTTGGGACTTAGACATATATTGCAATATTTTGGATGTCTTATTGAATAGAGTTGACCTTATTTTGGTCAATCTTTATGACAGCATTTGCTGATGATTTGATTTGGATTGTGGATTTGTGCTCTTTCTGAGGCAAATTTTGTAATGACAACTTCTTAGTTGTATTTTGTAAAATGGACTATGAGGGCCATCTACTGAATGTGAATAAAGTATTTACGATTTTTTTCTTTGGAAAAAAAAAAATATTGTTTTTCGTGACTTGTGAATGTTTCTTTAGAGGCCAGACTTTTATATATATAAATCTTGTACATTGTAAGTCGAAGGGAAAACTTTATTTAATAAAAAATATATATATTTTTCCCCAATTCACTAAAATATTGGTAGGGAGAACAAGTCCGTACAAACCTTTTCTGTTACAAATTTTATCAATATTTTTTTTTGAAATGAATAGAGTTTTGCCCTGATGCAAGGTCTTTATCGGAATTTTTTTTTCAAGTCCGAAAAAATCGCTGTAACAAAAATTGATGAGAAAGCCAAACGGAATCTTTAATAAAAACAACTAAAATTCGGCGATTTTTCCGAACTTCCTTCCAAATTCCACAAAACTGGACATATGAAACCTTTGACGGCAACTTCTTCCGGCCATAATTCAAGAAATTTCTTCCGCCTGCAAGCTAAGTGCTAAAGAATTTAAATCTGTCGCCTCCGCCGCCATAATCGACTAGACGAATACACAGAAAAAGGGAAAAGTTCAGTTTGCGGCGGTTCTTCATGTAAATACCTGGTTAACTATTCACCCAAATTATTCAGAGCGATGATTCCGCCAATCTTTCCGGCCCCATACTTGCAATCAGATCGCCCGCCAAATACTGGAAAAGAAAACAAAAAGGAAAAAATAAACCTAAAAGAGGACATGCAGAAAAAAACGCTTTGTAACTTCAAACCCTCGTTTTCTAGCCGTCCGCAAACCCTAAGCAAACTCTGCGCAAAAATCGATGTAGTCATGAAATTATTCCAGGATCCAATGAAAAAATGTGAAACGGAAGCTTGACTCTCAGTTTAACTAAATAGTTACAAATAATAATAATAGTTACCGCCTTTCTCGCTACAATGAACACAATAAATGCTTTCAAAACTTTGTAGACATAAAAGAATCTTCTTCTTTCCTGATAGCGACTACAAAGCTGTTAAATATCTATTTTTCCAGAATTACTATTCGATTTGGTACATTTTCTTTGCTCGGGTAACGGGTTTGTTAATGTAAGATGGGATTAAGATGTGGGCAACTTGTCCCGTGGGACGATAATGACATATCCTCGAGCATACACGTGGTGAACGTGGGACTCTTGTCCGTAATTTGTATTCCTTGCAAAATATCACATGTATATAATATTTAATTTTGTAAAACATTCTTGCCTGTTATATTGAATTTTAATGTTAATTTAAATGTCAATGTTTATAAGAAGAAACAATAATATTAAATAATAATAATTAGCACATCTACTTAATTTGTGGTTGGTGAATACCAATAAGTCATAAATTAAGTCCTATCAATAAGTTATCTCTTATTTGTTTGGCATTCTTTTAGTTAAATGGGTTGAATATCACAAACTAAGAGTTATCCATACATCAAGTAAGAGTTATACATGCATTAGCTACCAATTATACATTCATCATATATATATATATATATATATATATATATATATAGATCCTCAATTAAAAGGTACCTATAGACTAGGTGCTCACACATCAAGCGCCTTGGGGATGGTACGGAGTGCCCCCAAGGCTGGTCACAAATACTCTCGTCGGTCATCAAGTCGAGGCTTGATTACTGTAAGTACTATCACTACAACTATATTACAAATCTAACATGAATAGTTTCACTCGAAACATGCATATGCCCTGGGAGGGCTCAAAACTCCCGTTCATTATTTGTTCGTCTTCTTATGTTGGTTCCTCATATTTATCTCGTTCGTCTTCTTATTGAGCCGAGAGGCTCTCTACAGCCCAGTATGGGGGAGATCTTGTAACGTTACGTAATGTTATGTAACGTTACGTAACGGGGAGATCTTGTAATGTTACGTAACGTTATTTTTATTAATAAAAAAAATATATTTTTTAATTATAAAACAAAATAAATGTCGGCTAGAAAAACAACTTAATATGGGGAAGATATTGTAATCTTCCTACCTAACAAAACAATAAAAAAAGTAAAAAATAACAAAACAATAAAAAATTAAAAATTTAATTATCCCCCCCAAAAATGTGGATCATAAAAAAAACACAATATGGGGGAGATGTTATAATGTTCCTACATAACAAAATAATAAAAAAATAAAAATTGAATTATTTGCAAAAAAGTGTTGGCCTTTTAAACAAACCATGGTTTTATTGTATATGGTTTAGAAGGACCGTGCACATGGTTTTAAAACCATGTGCAAGGCCTCCTAAAAAAACCCATGGTTTTATCGTACATGGTTTAGGAGGGCCTTGCAAATAGTTTTAAGACCATGTGCAAAGCCTCCTAAACAACCCATGGTTTTAGGAGGGCCTTGCATATGGTTATAAAACCATTTATGGGGAGATGTTGCAATGTTCGTTCATGACAAAATAAAAAATAATATTAAATATTATATGTTGGCCATAAATAATATTAAATATTAATAATAAATATATTATATGTTGACCTTAAATAAAAAGATGTGTCTTTTGGTTTGAATCAAATCAATGGTATATATAAGACACACCAAAGTTGATAGCTCATTGAGTGTAATACTTAAGAAGAGGTTTGCACCTAGAGAGATTTGATCCCTCTCGGCTCTTGATAGAGCCTAGGATTTGGATCTAAGCTGGTATTGTAATTGGTGTTCATCCTGTGGCTTCTTATTTTCTGTATTCTGTCAGTGGTACTTCTTTTAGTTATGTTTCTTTCGATGTTTGTCCAGGTTATGTTGCTATATATGTTCATCTAGTTGGTTCTTTTGCTTTTTATTCTTCTTGTGCAAGTAGCGATGGTAACAATCAACGTGAGGCTAGTGAAAACAATCAATGTGAGGCTAGCAAAATCCTGAAAGGTAGTAATCAACGTGAGGCTAGCGAAATCTGGAAACAACAAATTGATAACTTCTAGAATTCACTTTACACGAAGCTTGCTTCTATCTCTAGTAATAAACAATCGTCTAATGCCGCTCTCTATCACGATGAGGTGATAAAGTTGTTAACGTTACACAAAGGCTTTCAAGATCAAGAATCAATTAGCCGGGATGGTGTGTTAATGAGCCAGGATGATTTGCATTCCTTACAGAATGAGATCGAAAATCTTACTATGAAGTTTGATTTAGAAAGTGTGTTTAAAACAATTCATATCTTAATCAATCTATTGATATATAAAGATATGATTACAGCGAAAGAATATCTAATGCAAAAGTGTAGCCTATCCGAGATAGTAAGCAAGGCATACTTATTCACTTTATTTGTACAAGGGGAAGCGAACAAGGACTAGACAAAGAAAGATCTATTGGTTATATATCATTAGGAACAACAAGCTATAACTCATCAATCATTAGCAACACAATTACTCTATCGGTCAATGCCAATCTATTCCATTCCCTCACAAAGACTTAAACTCTATACACTACAGCTATCAACGCCCTAGGACTCACTATAGAAAGCTATTACTCACTCTATCAATAACCAAAACTCTTTACCCTTGGATATTTAGGATTTATAGATATAAAGTATATTTAGGAGATATCAAGGTAGTAACAGCAGAATTTAACAATAAGTGCCACCGCCACCCTGAGAACTAGGAAGATGCGGGGAAGGGTACACCTATGAATGACGGCAGGGGAAACTCATGGTGGCAGGCTCCCATTTATCTTACCTAGGACCACCATTGAACTAAGTCCCACCAGTAGGCTTTTTAACTATCTTTTAACTCTTTAGGGACCGATCCTTTGAGTCTTTACCGATCGTTAGAGTCTTACCTGACACTCTATAAAATAGAAAACCTACACATCATTGTTTCTCCTGCTACCTATATTTATGTCTCTTAACCCAAGATACCTCCACCTGAATGAGCTAGGAACATGCGGGCAAAACCTACTCCAAACACAGGCTCTTTATTGAACCCTTAACTATTAGTTTTCTCCGAACCTCTGATGAGTTTAGAACCTATGAGTCGATGAACCCTTGACACTGGCTAGTAACTACATTAGGTGTTTGCTATTTTAATGTAGCAGGGACTCACATCAACAACTACCGAACAAAGGAGTTTACCGATCCTATAAAACCGATGCCCCATACATAGTTGATCCTCTTGTGGTTGAGCTTGGGGCGGCTTCAACCCATACATATTATAGCAGTGGAAACCAACAACAAGTTGGGAAGGTTTAGTTTAACCATCCATGTGGGAAGGGTCCAACCGTAACTACCAACACAACATTTTACACCTGGTCCGGGTAGACCTTCTGTCACACGTCATAAAAGCAAGCACAATCCTTTGAGTTCTATTAAAGAGGATGAGTTAGACTCTTTATAAACAACCGATTACTCTCTCAACATGAGACAATTACTTATGTTTATTCTTTAATTTACTACTGCGCTTACTACCAGTTCCATCAATGAAAACACAAACAAACGGAAAGAACACAAGCAATTTTATCTATGCACGTGTTAAAAACCAACATATTGCTCGTTCTTCTATACTCCATGAAACAACTTTGAACATATGGTTATTTCAAGCAGATAATCAATGACTCAACTAGTAGGAGCGTTATGTGGCCCTTCAACAAGTTCTATTTTGACTCCTTATGCCTTACTCCTTTTAATGACTGATTATATCTTTTCACTGTAGGAGTTAGGGGTGAACCTTGTAACCACCCATTACCCTACATTTTAGACGTAAAGAGGACCTAACAATCACTAGGAACATGTAGGCTACACAGAGGATGATCTTTTATCAATGAATGAGAGGTGTCACACAAAACATCATCTCTTATGCCAAGGAACAAATAAAGGTGGAATTACCCAATCAATCTGCCATTTACCCTTATTTATTTACAGGACTCCGACACTCTCTCTTTAGGCCTGTTTAGAGAGCTAACTAGTCATTTCACTAGGAACAACCGAGCTGAAGTCACTAGGAACAAGTGCTGGGCCAAGGGGAGACCATACCACTGTGTCGAAGCAACTCTCCACTACCGAGAGTGAAAAACCAACCACCATGAGAACATCAGCAGGAATTACCTATTGGATCATAGGGACCAAAACCCTTTCCACTATGGCAAACAACTACTGCGCCCAGGGACCGAACTATAACCCTCCCCTTGATCATCTCGCGGAATAACGGGTCACGGAACCAAAAGGGGGAAGCCTTTACTATCTCCAAGAACATAGAGGATCATTAGCTTCTTTGTACGAGCACTGCCACCCTAGTTTATACCTTCGATATGGCCTCCCCTTTTCTGCCCTCAATGCGTTAGCCTTTCCTTCCTTACTTTTTATGCCCTTCTTTTCTAACAATTAACGTCCCTCTCAATATCCCTCCCTCCTTTCTAACAGTTAACGAATATACCTCAATCTCTTTACTTTATAACAATTAACGAATAAATAATCCCTAAATATGCTTTATCACAGGTTACGTCTGTTTCTTCCCTCAATATCCTTTTCTATTTATTTCCTCAATGCATTAGCCTTTCCTTTCATTTTGTGGTCCTTCCTTTTTATAGTAAGTCTGATTACTTTAATATTGTTCAATACAAACATAGCATTTCCATGTATAATATGTCCATGAACGGTTATGCCTCCATAAATATAGGAATAACTTTGATATATCGATGGTCGTCCATGCACTCATGGCACATTGTAGGGTTCATAAATAGCTATAGGTTATAATTGTTTAGTGTAAATTCTTTGTTTGAGGAACACTCCGTTGTATTCAAGCTCTTTAAAATATATGGAGTTGGATTTTATAACTCTCACTTCTTGAGCTACGACTGATTTTATATGGCAGGGCTACTTATTCCCACCCTCTTCCATTGGATGAGCTAGTCAGTTATAGTTTTGAACACCAATTGAGCATATCGGCGGCTACATTCTCCATTGAAATACAGGTTATCTAGTACTCCTTCATCAAATGAGTAGTTTAAGTAGTACCACTGTCCCAATGGGTTCGTAGTATGGCAAGGATATGTCTTCATGTCCTCCTCCATTAGATGAGCAAGTCGGTTACAGTGTTCTTCAACAGATGAGCAGTCTGGTGGCAGCATTCTTTCAGCTTACTGGGTCCACTTTTTTATTTGAGTTCGGTCATCACAAAACTGCTCTCTATTCTTCCAGTTATGGCTGACTTTACACTTAGTTTGGTATGGGATGCCCACTCATTTTTCTCTCTTGTACTTACTTGTACTTATGCCTTTTGTCAAATACCTTTTAAGATGGCCAGATCAATATAATGTCTCTAGATGATGAGCAGTTCTGCGGTGGCATTTTATCAGGAATTGAGCAGTTCTATGATGATGGTTGGGTCTTCATATACCCATCCATGCCTAGATTTTAGTTGGGTCATCTCATACCCATTTTCCTTTCTATTTTTAGCTTAGGCTTGATTATCGCTGACAAGATTTTATCTAACGAAGGGAAAAGTGGAGTTCACTCCGACGTGTTCAATATAAGAGAAAGTAATTTTAATCACAACTATCACCAGCACCTACCGACCTCATAATCATGGATAGAGACACAAACCAGAATTTACCCCCACCTATTCTTATACATTTTAGATCCCCATTCATTTTGTTATTTTCCACTATTCTTTTATCTATTTATTATGAGGGAGCTCTTCAAAATTGAATAATTATCCTTCTAGCTTTCACAGTCTTGGTATGAAAGGGAGTACCTATTTCCATCCTCTAAAAAGAAACCACACTCTATCTATTATAGACGTATTAGGCCTTATGATTTAAGGAGAAATAAACGAAAGCATGTTAGGAATTACCATAACAACCTTCTATATGTCCATTTTATAAAAGGAACTTTCTTATAGTGAGTAATTTTGGCTAATCGGTCCCAAACCACTTATTCTTCCTTTTACCCTCATCTAGCCTACTCTAGCTTTATTCATAGGCATATTCCTCCACCTTCGTGTAGTTGCAAAGCCACAATACAACTACGGCCAGGAGATACGAGTGCGGTTACTAACATGGTATGCGAGCTAGGAGATGGTGAGTGTAGGTCCAAGGGTGTATGCGGATGGCCAAACCAAAGCCCGATGGCTATAAGGTAATAATGTGAATGCAAAGGGGGAAGTTTCATGAAGTAGAGGTAGGCGGCTACAATAAATGCATGGGAACAACATCCCAACCAGCACCTCCCCCATGCATTTAATGAAATATTCCATAATTAAAGTGGATAAATAACTTAGGCTAAAGAATAATATTGTGCTTAGTTCATGGTCTAGGCTAGACACTTAGCAACCAAGGTTCCATTCCCAAGGACCCCCTTGCCTCTTCCTCTCTCATGGAATCATAGCCCCTGATTTTGCTCATTTCGCAGCCAGTCAAGGGTGTTGGTTATGTGGGCAGACCCAGGTTTACTGTAATGTACCAACAACACCCCTAGCTCACTGGCCCTTTCGGCAATAGACCGTGAAGCGGCCTGAAGTCTCACCTGAAGTGATTCTAATGGGTTGGCCAAAGACTCAAGTGTCTTTGACCAGGTTCTGTAGCATCCTGGGGTCTCGCAGCTCTTCTTAGCCAGCGAGATCTCTCTCTGGCGACACGCAGTCTCTCTTACTCGCGGGTTCTGACGGGGGAAGGACTCCTATCGCATCGCATCGACTCTGGCAATGTGTAACTCTCTCTTCCTCTTAACCCGCGATCTGCGCTATCTCACACCGCAGCTCCTCTGACGGTGCGATATCGCCTACTGTCAACGTGATATCTACTATAGTACAGCCCACTACGACCCTCATGGTCCAAAGGCTATCGCACTGGGTGGAATGACTTGGCTAACTTTCAACAAGATATTAAACACTCTGACGTGAACTTCCACAGTTCAACACACTCTACCTCAACTATACTTAACTGGCCGAATAAGTATACTGGAAACACTTTTAACAGAATGACTTGTTAGTGTGTGAAACAAACACTGATAAACTCATATGCAGACGCTCGGTGCATGTGAATCTACCTTTAACCTTCAATAATGCTGTAACTGAATGAGGACATACAGACATTTACTAACTGAGATACAACATTCATGTAACAGATAACATATATCAACTAAGTAAAGCGCAATCACATGAAATAATCACATAACACACTGGTTTTACGTGGTTCACTTCCAGGGTAGAAGCTACGTCCACAGAACTGTGTTTATTATTTCTTGAGAGAGTTCACAGTTCTGTTGCAACCTGTGTGCAGCTAGAGATCTTCTGGGTAACTCCGCACTCACTGCCGGGAGCCCTTCTCTCCTAGATTTCTTCTCTTTCTCTATATTGCCTTCTTACAATATTCTCTCTCTCTCTCTCTCTCTCTCTCTCTCTCTCTCTCTGTCAATCCCTGTGGATTGTTACATACATGCTTCTACAAGCTAGCTGCTGGTTACAGTAAGATACTACACACTGAATACAAAACCAGCGCATAAGCGTCTATGAGCTAATAGATCAACTAACTCTCTAATTGTCTGACTAGCTAAAGACCCAATGGCTAACTGGTTAACTGTCTACTGTCTAACCTTTTACAATACAAAATACATCCCTTTATAGGCGACCCGAAGGTCTCGCCATTACAACACTGTGGGCTTGTCCCAACAGTAACCCAAAAACCCTAACTAGTGACAGTCGGTCTATCTGTACTCGAACTGCTGCTTTTCGTCACACCACTGCTCTCTGCAGTCTTCCATGCTTCCCGACGCTGACCATGGGTACTGGGCGCCACTTCCCTTTCTGTCCTTTGTCTTCAATTCCTTGGCCTTATTGCCCCTTTTTCCTTTATGAGGGTAGCTAAGCCCTCCTGTCTTCCGCCGTTGCCTTGAATGCAGTGGGTGAGCTCTCTCTTCTTGGACGCTGCCTTGAATGCAATGGGTGAGCTCTCTCCTCTCGGTCGTTGAGGTACTATTGTCTTCGTTGACTTCTCTGTCCCGATAGTCATAGTTTTTGACTCTGATCTATAGCTAGAAACATGCTACGGCGTCTTATCTTTACCTTATCTCTTATATCTTCGCCAAAACTGTCTATCCGCTAAAATGGCAGCTTCTCCTGTAGCTGCGGGACCCTACTCCAACAAAGGGCCATTTTAATATTATATTCTTATTCATATACAATGTTTACATGGCTTCCAGTTTACATTGGCAACTTGCCACATGGTCCTAACAACTATGTACAACAGCATGCTTATCCATTCACTAGTCGGGCCTTGGCCTTTAGCTCCGTACTATGAATCCAACTAGCATGTTTACAATGCTTTTACATATTTATGGCATACATACATTCATCATGTCTAAGCCCTCATGGCTAGGTCCCCTTCACATGAGTTACAATATATAATATTACATGTTTCTTACATTTATAATTCGGGGGCTAAACTAGGGGTATTACATTCCCCTCCCCCTTAGAATAACACCATCCTCAGTGTTCCTTGCCTTTCAGTAACATGAACATGCTTCCATGTCCCTGATCTTCAATGCATCAACAACTTTGTCTTCTTTATTGCAATCTACACTTAATGGTTTTCTGAACATCAATGTTCCATAGCTTCTTTCACTGCCTTGAGACGCTTTCAAGGCCTCAACATTTAAGCATATACCTATAGCAATCATCAAGTTACACATGCATATTATAGCCAATTTTAATGTAACAAGTATTCCATTCATGGGAATTTCCATTCACATTAAAAGCACATATTTATAATTTAGAAGATTAAGTATGCATTACAGCCTGATACTGATCTTAATGAATGTGCTCCTGCTGCATCTAACTACCACCGGAGAGATCTATCTCACTATCTCCTTGACACACCCAATGCCTTCTTGATAGCCTATCTAGGACCAGCTTGGCACTCACAATACTTTCCCTATACTACACCTGAGAGATCTTCTCTCCTTCTCTGGAAACATTCCCTCAAATAGATTCCTCGCACAGGTGGTCCCAATGTGTGCATAGAGAGTCCAATCAGCTATGTACCTAGGTCATGGCACTCACAATACCTGCCCCACATAGCACATTCCGATGCTCTTCAGTGTGGGCATAGAGAGTCCAAACTACTAAGTTTGACTACCAGGGCGTCCCACTAGCTCCAGCAGAAGATCAAGGCATCTAACAGGGTTCCAGTGTCCTCACAGTGGCATCATCCCCATGCTTTCTAGCTTTAGCAGCCATCACTTTCCCTTCTAGGACAAGTCCCCTCATATCACCTACATAATACATACAGTTTCTATGAGATATCATTATGACAATTTAATATTGCAATGTCAACTTGTTTCCTTCTTCATGGACTTATCATCATCTTATTACCTGTACCACTTCTTTCCCTGCATCCACAACAGCTCACACCAAAATCTTAGCACTATGAGACATCAAAATTTAAGAACATACACACAACCTACCTTTACACAAGGAAACACTATATGTGCAATCCATAATGCACACTTCTTCATGCATACTATACTTTTGCTACTTATATTGCTCCTTTCACTGCTTAATAGTCTCTAAGGAGTACCGAGACTCTTTTCCCAACACCTACTACAATGCCTACCCATGTTCCTTATCATGTTAAGTTGGATGACTTACCTAATGCCTTAGCTCAGTACCCAGCCATCTCCCCAAACACTTGTTAGATTCTCTAGATGCCTTCAATCTTCACCCAGCATAACAATGGGTGTGCGCCCCTTCAATGCTGGCAAAGAGGTTGCATCCTAGACTTTAACACAATTAGGGAGTTGCATAAGTTATTTGGGCAACCGTTTAGGGTTCCCAATCGAACAACCACATGATCTTACATATGGCACTACAGGCATAACTTGAGTGCATCCACTCAATGACTCTGGTTGCTATCCCATAACCAGTCCTAATATGACAAGCAATTAAATGAATGCATTATATTTAAAACATCATTCACATGTCTAAGGCTTGTTGCCTTCTAATACCCTACCTGGGCATCGGTCACATATCCATACATGCATAACAAGAAATCCATAAAGAGTTCAATACTCTTTCCTTCTATACCTCTAGTTGGGTATAGATTCATACTTATAATTCAAACATTACTATGAACATACCAATCATGAATGCATCCATAGAATCTAAATGTATTTACCTACCTGAGGCTTCATGTCTTTGCCTCACCTAGACATCAACCACATCCATGCATTCATATGTCATTACAAGTCTAAAATGAAAATATTAAGCATGGTTGAAGGAATTCTTACCCAATTCCCTTTCAGCATTCATGCATCATGGGTATGACCGATTTTATACCTGTATGGTTGCTAGCACATTCTTTATGTGACTTGATAAGCCTATACTTCTACGGTACCTACATAATCCCTGTATTAACCTTTTTGCAAGCTCTCATCTTGCCCTCGTACTTTGTTCTTTGTGAGGTTTATTATCATCAACAACTGCATCATTAACATCTTCCATCATGTCCTAGCTACATCAAAAGTCAGCAACAATGATTAGCTAGCATATCATATTTATTGCATATATAAAAACATATCATTTCCAATCAGCATGCAACATCACATATATGCTCAAGAATTTCTATGTGCATTCTATCACCTAACATGTTGACTAATGCATACTTGTTCATGTTGTCCTAACTTTGATATTTTAAGCCCCTACAGATCTTCAAATACTACACACATAATATTTATCAATCTAGATAAATGCCACACAATTAGTAAGGGAAGATTTAAAAAAATTATTCCTTCTAATTCCCCTACTTAGCATGGACTTCAACCACACGGTTGACCTGTTTCATGAAATTAGAATCTCTTTTTTATGCTAGCTATTAGCGGTAAACGCTACCGAAATAGATAGCGGAAATATCGCGACCTTGCGACCTCTTGATGAATGATTTTATCCATCTTGCTTGCTTGCAGCAGACTTATAGATGCTATTCTTACTGGCATGATAAGGTTATGCTTACCCATTATTTATTCCCCTCACTAAACAGAGTATTTTTTATTTACATTACTTCTTAGATTCTCCACACGTGGTGATGCCCATCTGCCCTTGATGGCATTTTACTTCATCCATGTTTTTTACCCTCCCTTTATGACTTTGTGGCATGTCCTTAATGAGCGAGGTGGGCAGCAGGTCATTCTTTAGAGATGTAATACCAAAATATTCTACATAATTTGAAGGTGCGCATCTATATCGAAGTTCTTTTATTTAGGTTATCTATCGGNGGGGGCAGCAGGTCATTCTTTAGAGATGTAATACCAAAATATTCTACATAATTTGAAGGTGCGCATCTATATCGAAGTTCTTTTATTTAGGTTATCTATCGGATTTTTGGGCGGGTGATACGAGAGGCAGATTTTATATGATGCTATGGCAATCCAATACTTGGTGGGTGAATCTTGTTGAATCTTGGAAAGACTCGGATGGCCCTTATTCTTCAATTGCTTTATATCATTTAATAGCATTTTGGGCGATTATGGTGCGTAACAAAGTAAAATTAGAAATATCGAGGACCTATGGTGAAACCCCCACCTACCCTACCTATGCAAGTGGTGCAAGATACAGGTCACGCAGGTCACAGCAGGCAATTTGCTAAGGCCTTTTTTCCCTGGGCTTCTCTCGTCAGCGATGAGGATTTTGATGCTCCAATTAAGTAAGGCAACCCACCCAACCTTTAGGATTTTATTATGGATGGAGACCCTCATCTTTGTGGTTCTTCTTGGGCCACCCACCGAACCTTCTGTGGTTGTATTATAACGGGAATAGGATTCATAAAAAAATTGAGTAATAGTCTTTTTAACCTACTCCACAAACCGGGTGCCACGTTACATCCCCAAACCTGGTGACAGTTCAACCCAAACTAGGTGCCATCAGACAGAAACAAATCTTGCTTCACACTACGAATATATAGTATAGCAAGCAGCTTCTTTGGGCTTCGGGATACTCATGAAAGAAAGAAGAACAAAAGCGACCACATGGATAGGCTCAAGAAAGCACAGTTATCTAGATAGCTTATTCTGACGGGCCTGGGAGACCCTTACACCCTATTATAGACATAATAGTCGAATTACAGTTGGAACAAGTGTTATAAATACATCCTTACTGAAGGAACTGTTCAGAATAGACCCTACATGAGGACCAGGCTGAGCCAGTAGGAACCATTCCTGTTCACCGGGTGCCCACTTGGATGGAGGACAAAGGAATAATGTTTAGATACAGTATTAATAAGCAAGGAGGAGCCACGGGCTTGGGGAGTACAAACCACCACCATTGGGACTTATGTTTAGTTTCGTATTTAGGATCCCAGGCCCAAGATGGAGGGACAATTACTAATGAATCTAGTTTACTATAGCCAAATTCCGAGTTCCAGAACCTAGTGGAGGATATGCCTATTACAACTGACAACCCAGAATTTGCTCTCAAAAAACAACATCTATGGCCAAAGATTTTTTATATTGACTGGAACAACTATAGGGCATGGCTTTGAGATAGATCTTCTTGCTTGAGATACAAAGTTGGCTGCATGGTCAATTCAATGAGGAATAAGTTATTTACTTACCTTTATACCCACGATAAATTGTTGGATTACATGGCTGGATGGAGCTGAGCACTTTTCGTATCATACTCCCCATGATCGATTGATGGATTGCATGGCACCGATTAGAATTTACCCATGCGAAGTTAGTTGGGCAGCTAACTATGTTGGTGTGGTTGGATCGTTTTAACTGCCCTCTTATATTTAGGAAATAAAACTAGAACTTTAGAGACATGGCTGTTGGACGGGATGGGATGGAATGGAATGGGGTCATTAGCCCAGGACTTGTAGTAGAGTTCATGCTCCTGTTACGAGACCAATAAGGGGGTGGGGTTACCCTTTCATTTATATCGTTGAACTGCTGCTGGATTACCTAGAATACACTTAGTTTGTTGAATATATTAGATCTTACCTTAGAAGCACCAGATTAGTGTTTCTCCCTTACTTTCTCCCGTAAACCTAGGACAATTGGATTGAGTTCTACCCCACCTCTTTTGAACCCAGGATTTAATCTCTGTTTAGTACTGCAATCAGACCTTATCACTCACTTACCATAACTTCTATGGAACAACATCATGAAGTCTTACAAGTTACCCAATTACTGGTTTACTTTTGACAGTCAGAGGCGCACTCCTATAATACCTTTGGAAGGAGCCACCAGTATCAGACCTTAGGAGCATCAGATTGAATGGCATGGATTGATAGGTTGTTGAGTCATGAGCCCTTAGACCTTGTTGGAGAATCATCATGCTTAGAATAGAATCGACATGCTTGCCATATGCTTTAGATTAGAATGGGTTACCCTTTACTTAATGCACCCTAATGAGAGAGAGAGAACCCTACCCTATAACATTTAGTCTTCTTAGGAAGTCTTATCTATTAGGCAGTCTTAGTAGTAGCTTACAGAGAAGTTACCTTACCTCCTAGTCATAAATTTTGAACGAAAAAGCCAATGCTTGAATGAATAGGGCTCAAACAAAAATTCATGTGCCACAGGTTGCCATTACAATCCTTCCCCATGACAATACAATGCTTTCCCAACCCGTATGCAATCCCCCAACCGTCTCCACCTACATGCATAATCAACATGCTTTCTCATCACGGACATAACCAACATGTGCTCGACATCAACAACTGCTTTTACCCTGGTTCTTCAGCTACTGAGTAAACTGCTTATGCTTCTTTTGCTTTAACTGAGTTAATTGGGTTGGTGGGTTAACCACTGCCTCTTTGTCTGCCTCCTAGGCCTTTTACTTTAGGGTTATCCAGATCGATCCACCACTATACCGCTTATTTATGGTATACTTGTGCCATGGATCTTTATCTTTGCGAGGTCGTGGTTATTAAAATTGAATTGATGGAATCACGCGAAGGAAGGTGAGGGCCTAGACCCATACCGAAGGTGCCACGATACCACATAACCTGAAAGTGCCACAAGTTTTATTCCATACAGACCCCATGTTTGATATTGAGCTAAATCTCCCTTCTTAAGGTAATGTAATGAATATGAAATCACTTATCCCGACTATGTTAGCCTCCCTTTACCTTCCTGAATGTAGACCCACCGAAATTTTGATAAGTTGGATCAACAGGCTCGACTGCATCAATGACAGAATCACCAACTGCTGGTGAAGAAGTCGGAAGGTATGCAGGCTATGGGTATGTATCTAGGTATACTAATGCTAGATATGGGTTGGCCATATGAAGTGTTAGGTTGGACATATGAAGTGCTAGCTCTGCCGTAGTGATTTCCATACATGCTAGTACTGGGGTAGAGGTTCACCTAACCAAACAGGTTGGTTTCATTTGCAAGGGCCCAATAATAACCTTGATGGAATGGGATGCCCTCGACATAGGTTGCTAAATAGAATAATGCCGATGGGAATTGGGAATAACTGAGTCTAAATACCCCAACTATTCATCAATAAGGTTTAAATATTGCACCTTAAGGATGGCTAGTTGTTTAGACTGAGGCATGGTGGTGGCCACATATTTGGTAATAATGGGGAGGATATATTTGAAAAACCAATCCAAGAGGAGGGGGTCTTTCTACTTGATCTTACACAAACTATATTTCCTATGCCACTCATGGATGTCATCCGTGATATGAGTGGTAGTTGTTTGGCGAAAATTGGTTCTAATTTAGAATCCAGTATCATGATAGTGGGTTATTGAAAGAAAGTCATAAAGCCTTGGCTATGGACTTGAAGGTGGCGTAGGTTCCATTGGGTTAATCAATGTGCTATTTGGTAGCCACCCTAGTGAGGGTGCGCTGAAACATCCTAAGTAATATAGAAGCTGATGTGATGCTGTTGGAGGAGCACCATAGGTGGACTGTCATTACATGGTTGGATGGATCCAACATAGGTTGACCCTTTCACTTGGGAATGTCAGAGGGTATATTGGTCAAAATGGGTGGCTAAGCAAGATCATGTTGGATAGGATTATTAATTAGCTTAGCCAAATATGGGTGATTTAGGCTAGCCATGAAGGGTAGGTTAGGTCCAACCATTGTGGATGGACAAATGGTTAAAGAGCTAGACTTACTTTTTACCATTCATAGTATCCTACTAGTATGCTTGACGTATCGTGTTACGATTCAGTACTGGATATAAAGGTAACGAACCTTGGTACAGAGAGAAGTATTTAAGTCTGCTCATCTCCTTTTGAAGCTTCTAGAGGAAGCGAAGCACGTTCGACTAAATTCATTTTGTTATTTCAATTATTGTTTGTTATATTTTTTGTTTTTTGGTTATAGATCTTTTGTTTGTTGCTGGGAATGTGAAAATGCGGTGGGAACGTAAGAAATGCAACATAGCCTATAAACTAATCTAATAGTTTGAATGGTAGGTTTATAAAATAGTTCTAGGAGTCTCTTGTAGTTACCTATGGTTTCTTGGGGTGCTTGTTGGGTGTGTTTCCTTTATAAAAGATTAGTTCTAAGGCGTGTTGAATCGGGATAACCTATATTATTCCTTCTCTTTCTCATACTACCTAACTAATTATACTACCTAATAAGCTATATCTAAACCTAAACCTAAGAAGTTGTTCCTAATAGCTGCGGGTGAGAAGAACTTAACTCGTTATTAGTATAGAACTTCAATTTTTATTAGTCATTATTTGTCCTTACCTCTTACCTTATGATTCTTGGATTGGATCGAAGAGACTGACCTTGCAATTATGATCGCTTGCAACTTGTTCTTGTTTCTATTAGAGACTCATCTTGTTCTTATCTACGCAAAGGCTAACCTTGGGATTATTAGTGCTCTTACCTTTAGTTAACTGCACCAGTCACTTACCTTTATAATATTGGATTGACGAATAGTAGTTAGAATTATTTTTTTTTATACCGGATACCCCAGCTCTAAGGAGCTTACTAATTACCTTTAGACCAAATATGCAATGTTTACAGTATGTACGTGTTGATTGGTTGCTATACATACGCCTAGGACTTGCATCGTATACATACGCTTGCTATAACTTGCATTGTAATATGACAATCATTACATTCCTCTCTGTAAAGGGCTGGGCTGTATTGATTGTTTAATAAGCCATATGGTAACGCTAAGGGATATGTGTTTCTTCTTCCACTTGTTGCTTGTGATTGACAGATGTGATGTGCAACAGAGAGGTGCATTGATCTTATCATTAAGTTATGTCCCTACCTAGTTTAGTAATTCTCAACAGGGCCTCTTAATCCTATAGTTTACTTAATTCCTTTAGGTAGCTACTAATAGTGATAGATCCCATGAGTTCATGAGTTATTCCTACTCTTTCTACTGATACAAGACCTTGAGGAACAACTATAGTAAGTAAAAAATCTATAATATAGTTCAGCAGGTCAAGTTGGTTTTTATGCCGTGTCAAAGGTGGGTAAATCTCTATCCTAACGTGTCTAAAAGGAGGAGTTAATGAAGGCAGGGAGTCCAAAATGAGTCATATAAATTGCATCCCTTTGCATATTACCTACATCCTCCAAATTAGATTTACTAAATCTACTAAATAGAGTTTCCTAAAGATACTAAATAATAGAGGGAGGGTTAGGTCTTTGCTTTGTTATATTCCTAGTTGCTAATATGTAGGAAGGTGTGCCAGAATCAGTAGGAATATGTAGAAGAGTCAGGTTGACCTTGGAAGAATAGCTCTAGTATCTCCTGGACAAGCTCTAAAGATAGATATAGACTAGTTGCTACTTTGTATAAAGAAAGTTTAAAGTATTATGTCTATCCCTGCTACTTATTGTGTAGGGGGGTGGGAAAATAATGCATTGAATAGTGGCTATGCATGTGGGACAGGGCTATTGCAATTATAACTTCAGACCAAAAGAGAGTTACTACAACTCTTATATATGATTTTACATTTTATAATCACACGCCATTAATACATGGCCCCGCATCGCAGGAGTGCACATACATAACATTTGACATAGCCAACATAGCAATAGATAATAGCCAATCATAGTCGATCATAGCCAGTCATAACAGGAGCAACCATAAGGTATAGCTAGAGGGTCATAGCCTATAGCCCATAAGCACCAGTCATTACCATCCAACTAGCCGAGAGCTCATCATTGCCAATCAGAGC
This sequence comes from Pseudotsuga menziesii, assembly GCA_001517045.1. Taxonomy (NCBI): domain Eukaryota; kingdom Viridiplantae; phylum Streptophyta; class Pinopsida; order Pinales; family Pinaceae; genus Pseudotsuga; species Pseudotsuga menziesii. The sequence continues at coordinate 483,538 of LPNX010624642.1, forward strand.
AGCACATATTAACCATCCCTCTCGACCTCTATATCGAACTCTACCCTCTACCCTCTACCCTTTAACTTGACCTCCACCAATATGGAACTCCACCTAGAACCTCGAAATAACTTACCGGAACCGCGAGGTTCCTATTTAACTGACATAGATGGCAACACAGGGTTCCTAAAGTGCCTCACAAAGACATACTGCCAATTGCTAGTCATTGTTGGGCTGGGATACTCCGATACTTGGATGGGATACTTGGATTGCCTACCAATTCTAGAAAACCTTATCATTCAATATTTTGATTTAGCAACAACTCGTTTTTATTGGGTCCGAGACTTATCCTTGACTTATCCTTGGGGGTACTCTAGGTGATCTTTTATTACTAATTTAACAAATTTATCTATTTGTTAAAATTATATTTGCATATCTACGACGTTCAATTTTCCATTTCTCACGGGATAGGTGATCCATAGCACCCAACCATTCCCTAAGTAGTACACAAAAACTTGGGTAGTTAGAAGGAGCCAATCATAATTGGGTTTAGAAGACAGGAATTAGTGGGAGCCATATCCACTTCCCCATCATAATAGCTAGTTGACACTACTGTCCCCTAGTCTATGATACTTCACATATACTAATGTGTAACTTGTCCATAGCCGAGAGTAAGGATAAATAAGTTATTCCCCCATTGATTGGTTGAACCAGAAGACATTCATTCTTGGTTACATATGAGCAATATTTATTTAGCCATCGGGTGTTACATCCATCTTGAGTCCCCTCTCCTCCGTTGGAATAGGGAACAACCTTCTTTAATCAATGGACAAAAGGAGATTTATCCCATGTGCCATACAAATAAGAGAGACCATACAAATGAGAGAGAATGGATAGACATATTGCTAGAGCGAGTTGAAAGAGCTAGCTTGTGGGCGGGGCTAGGTGAATGCAATGATTGACTTAATTGAATGGCTTCGTGCTAGGTCCACACAATAATGAGGCTTACACATAAAGCTACACATAGTGTGTTATAGGGGCCTAATCAAAGGAGCACAACTCCACATGATGGAGAACACAACGGGAAAAATCGGTAGATATGGGCGTATAACAGAAGGAGAGGGATTTTACACTTACTTGCATGAACTACAGTCTAAGTTTCAATGCACTGCTAGGGATCTTGGCTAAGTGTCGATGCCAGGTGGCGGCGATGTCGGGAATTGATTCAGGCGCGTATCTATGCATTCTCGGTACTCAATACTAGTCAGACTGAGAGAAGAGACAGGGAAACATCTATATGTCCTTGCCAATTAGTCCGATGTTAGAATAAATAGATCTCTAAGAACTCAAGTCTCCTCTCCAAAATAAAATAATAGATAATCGAGTCTCCGTAGCCTCTTATCTTCTATAAAAAAGTATTAGTTTAGCCCGTCTCTTTGTAGTCCCTAGTCGCCTTAGCTTAGTCCAAATTGCATCGAGATGTTTACCTTGTCCATTGTAATTTGTAAATTTTATAAAAGAGAGAGAAATAAAAACATTTCATTCTAATAGCATCTAGTTATCTACTCATAGTATAGTAAATAAGCTTATAATAGAGTTAGAATTATTTCTTTGCTGTAGCTCAGGGGACAAAGCTGATTCACCTTACGCTCTGGGAATAAGAAGCCAATGAATCCATGGGAGCTCTAATCCGCTTTCCATGGACCTAAGGCAATGAGGCTAAGGCTTTCACTGTGGAAACCCGGGAGCTAGGGGTAGTAAAGGGCTTCTTCTGCAGTGGGTTACATGGAACAATGGCTTAAATCAATTGTTTTCATGAACACCACCTACCTGGAGACTCAATCTCTACATAAAAACATACCTAATACATATGATATTTGCATCTCTACGTTGAAACATATGATACTCGCTGCATATATGCCTTAACTTTGTAATTTGAATATGAAATCTTACAGACTAATTAAATGAATAAGTAAGCAAGAGCTTACAGTAGCCCATCGATGCAACTAAGTAGTCATAGACTACTCAAGTTAAACAGATTAAAGCTTCTTTCTTGTTCAAAGAATAGAGAAAACTATATACATATGATACTCGCATATCTAAGTTTACCTTTTATATTGTAACAAATAAATACATTGTAGCTATGTTGCTGCCATACAAAATATAGGAAATAAGTTACCTATTTTTGTTAAACTGCTTAAACAGCTTCAACAACTCTTAATAAGCTTTGGAACTAAAAAATAGGGAGTTGTGAGCTCAGTGAACCCCTTCAGCTTACACCACTAACTTGTTCGCGCTTGGAGAACCACCCCTTCCTTTAACTAAATAGGGGACAACAGAGCTTTGCGCCTGTACCTTACAGTGTCCGTTCTTGGGGGTAATAGGTTTACCCCTGATCAGGGCGCTTATGCAGGTCTTTAAAAATATGAGAATTACATATATAAGTTTAAATTTTTATGATGTATCTTCTCTAAAAATGCCTTTTTGTGGGGTCATTACCAATGGAGGTTGTTACTGCTTTTTTTCCACCCTGCTCTCAGGGGGTGTTACAAAATTTGTGATGACACCATGCCCACCACCCAGTTTGTTTGACGTTAACTGTTCCCTGTCCCCAAGAGGTTATTAGTATCCATCAGTTTCATTATGGACTTAAAAAGGCAGTCTCGTGGTGGCCTTACTCCATGGAACTTCCACTCTAGTGAAACAAGGTCTCATTTCTTTCTTATAGGCAAGCTCCCTTTATTTTGAAGGATATAGTTATTGCCCAGTCAGTTAGTGCCAATTATTGATGGAGAACTTCAGCTAGTAGTTTTTAGTGTGCATGTGGACTTAATACATATATACTGACATATATCAATTTGTTTATAAATATTATACTCGCATGTCTACGTGATAAATTTGCCATTGTAAGTAAAGTGTAAGTAGTCCGCGTTGGAGAGTCTACTTCCCCATGAAGTTGGAAAAATAGTTCCCCCTGAGGATGGAGTGATACCGCTAGAGATAGACCTAGGAGCATGGAACCCGCATAGACGAGATACCAAACTCTGTGTGTTTGCGAGATCCCTCTAGCCAATAGAAAGGACACCAGACTGTGTGGGAGCTGACGTTGGCCTAGACTGGGAAAGTGGAAGAATAAGTTGCTTAGGGGAATGCTTGTTCGAGAAAGGCTGCTTAGGATTATGAGGATGCTATGATAATGGAGTTTTACGAGGAAAATAGATCTGCAACTCTGAAAACGTTATTGCGTAATATTTCATTCATCTGTCATATTAGGGTTCTCGGATTCCATGGTCTAATATGCCCATATAGTACATATTGATTAGTACTCATTGCAGTGCCCGAAAACCGAGGACTACCATGCCCTTTGAATGACGACGATATGTCACCTTCCATCCACTCTCACTATCAAACTAATAATGCTATAGCGCTTTTATTCTATGGGTTACCTGTTGGTGTAGTTAAAATCCCTTACACCATCCATCTAATACTCCATCCCTTCCTCTTGCTTTCTTCCTTAAACATCTGGATATGAAACTAGAGTTATAATCTAATTTATTAGAACAACTCTGAAGTATTTCCAAAGTTTGTGTCGATCAGGTTGTAGGAGAAAAAGATTACTTCGGAGTCATATATGTATATGTATATATGTAT
>LPNX010624642.1:488087-500078 GCA_001517045.1 Pseudotsuga menziesii
ACAAGTGTACCTTCGAGATTGATTCTATGACATTCGTTCAAAATTTGAAATAAACAATTATAAAAAAAAAAGAATATAAAAAATAACTAGTAGGCGATGAATGGATAGTTGGTAGTTATACCTTGATAACAAATAGATGATGAATGAATAACCAACAATTCATGGTATATAACTAGAAGACTGTGAGATAAACAATATAAAAAATAACTGATAGTTGATAAATGGATAATAGGGAAAATGTGCGTCGTAATATGTATCTAGGCATGGATAACTCAGAGTTGAACACATTTAACTAGAAGAATACGAGGAATAATTTTTTTTTATAAATTGTCTTTCATTCCATCACTATCTCTCAACCATTTGATCCCTATCGATGTGATCCAACCACAAACTATGTGGGTGTGCTAGTTACACCGATAGATGTTTTTATTTGAGATTTGGGGTGGACTATGACCTATGCTTTTTCATCTACAGGCGAGGATGAGACAAGTGTACTCTCGAGATTAATTTTATGGCAGTCGTTCAAAATTTGAAATAAACAATGAATAACTGGTAGCAATGCATGAATAACTCATACTTGATGAATGGATAACCAACAGTTCATGGCAGATAACTAGAAAAAAAAACTGATACTTGATAAATGGATAAGAGGAAGAATGTCGGTGATAACATGTAGCTATGCATGGATAATTCATAGTTGAACCCGCTTAACTAGAAGAATATGAGGAATAAAAAATAATTCGAAAATGTCTTCCATTCCATAACGATCTCTTAACCATTTGATCCCTAACCACAAACTATGTGGGTGTGCTAGTTTTATAATTGTTTATTTTGAATTTTGAACAACTGCCATATGATCAACATGGACAGTACACTTGTCTCACCCTCATGCAATCCTATAAATGCATAGGCCATAGTCCACCCCAAATTCTCAAATAAAAACGCATATCGACGTAATAATCTATTTTTAAGGTTACAGTCAAGTCAGACACCGATTTGGTGTACAAGCGAAAACAATAGTATCTAATAATAATAATAATAATAATATATTTTTAAGGTCACAACCAAGCCAGACACCAAATTGGTGTATGAGACCTCCTTGTTTGGGGGACAACGATGTAACTGTCACAGTTTAGAGATGTGTACATACCCTACCCCCTTCAAATTTGAACCCATGACATCCAAAAAGGAAACACATGTTCTTAACCATTAGACCCAATCAAACTGTAACTTAGTTTTGTATCTTAATTTATATATGAACTTAAGTTAAAATGTGTATGGAAACAAAAATATTATTTTCTAAATATTTCAACATAATTAAACTAAAATATTAAACTTTTTTTAAACATATATCTAGGCTGAAATCAAGATAAGAGCTATAGCCTTATTAAAGAAATATAGCCTTATTAAAAGACATATAGCCTTCTTAAAAGGCCCATTGCCATGGGCCATTGAGTTCCAACGTGCTTGAATAATGTGCTTTAACATTAATTCTTGTTAGGATCAAAATCACTTAATAGATTTGGGATAAACACAATAACGTAGTTGCTTTTGATTAAATCCTAACATCAATTTTTTTCCGAGCATGCCAACACATTAACTCATGCCATCTCGTTTTTCAAGATTATGGTGCTAGAATAGAATTTAACGATAGAGATAGACCATATCCAATGGTTCTACGCTTCTAGGTGCTCCCCACCATGAATAAGAAGCTACCTAGTCCCCCATGACTGACTTCAACAACTTCTCATAGAGGTGGCAATGGCTTCCACATTACCTAGGTAACCTAAAGGCATGGGCGTAGAAGAAGTTGGTCCCTATGCTAACTAGTAATGGCAAACAACTCACAACAAATATACTTTATTTTCAACCACAATTCTAATAAGAATTTAATAAATAATCTAGAATGAGTAAATTTTACTATGATCAATAGTATAAAAGTTTAAGTTTGCCGAATTTTAAATTTGACCTAAATGATAAAAAAAATAAAAAATTTAAAAAGAATATTCGACCAAGAAAGGTTGGTTTATCTTACAATATTAAAACAAGGTGCTTCCTTTATTTAGAAAAATCTAAGAGAAACTTTATTAATACCTTTAAAATGCTATTTCTCGAAACGTCCGAATATACGAATTCCGGGGACAAATTCATCGAGAAACACCGAAAACAAAAATTTGCCGGCCATAAATCTAGAAATTTCTTCTGCTTAAGGATTCACTTCCACTTCCACCGCCAAAACAGTTAGAGAGACGATAACAAAGCAAAGGTAAAAAACTCAGTTTGCGGGGGATTTTGTATGTAAATACGTGGTGAAAGATTGGCCCAAAATTTATTTACAGCGATGATTCCGGCACCAAACTTGCTTCAGATTGGCCACCTTCTACCAAAAATCTCCCAACAGAATTCCAAAATAAAGTCATTTGAAAAAATCACGGTATTAACTTCAAACCCTCAACCGAAATTGCTATTTGTTTTGGTTCAGTTTCTTTGTATAGGTTTGTTAATGTGACGTGGAATTGGAAACGTGTTATCATATGGATAGTGTTATGTCTTAGGAGTACACGTGGCAAGTGTGTGCTTGTCCATTCTCTTGTCACTCTTGTGCACTTGCAAAATATCACATGTATATTATATTACGTGGCAAGTATGTGCTTGTCCATTCTCTTGTCCCTCGTGTGTACTTGCAAGATATCGCATGTATATTATATTTAATAGTGGGAAGGAAAGTTGTGAACGTGTAAAGTGTTGCAAAATATCGCATGTATATTATATTTAATAGTGGGAAGGAAAGTTGTTGAGAGTGGTGTTTATCATAATTTATTGAGAACAATATTAATATATGGTTTTGGTGCCGGTTAATCACGACACGTGAATGAAATATTTCTCAAGTCAAGATACACAATTTAGATTCACTTGTGGAGGTAAGTGCTCGGAGGTTTTAGTAATGTTCCTTTTATTAATTGCTTATAAATCGTTAATTTAACATATTAGTGTGTAGAACGCTAAATTGTATTAGTGCACTTCATGTGTTATGTGTATCGTAATTTACATGATATTTTATTATTATTTTTATTAAATGATTAAAAATGTGCATCGTATAATTCACATGATGGTGAAGTGAAACATGTAGAGTGCTGAGCCGAGCCGAGCCGAGTGTGGGACTGAGGGAGATGTATGTATGTTCTTTTCTCCGCAAGGGGCTGATACAAGGTGGATCCTTTATGATGATTTCAGTCGTAGAAACTGCTAGCTTTCTAATCTATTTACTCTCTTCTAGGGTTTAAGTCTTTTAGGGTTTCAGAATAAAACTTTTCCTTTTCACTTGGTTTCTCTTTGCTTGCTTAACAGACGTTGAACCTACTAGTTTTCTCGCTCCTCTACTGTGTTTTAGATCTCCCAAGACTATCAGTTGGAAGAAATCTATCCCTATTTCTCGGGGTTTGGGTTTTGGTAGTCGGTCTGTTTCTCTGGGGGTTGGTACAACTCTCCAGGAAGCTCCTGACATTCCTAAGAAGGCGTCTGATCTTAGGCCAAGCAGTGGTGGTTCTTCTCTCAGCCTCGCTGACAAAGAGGGTTTAAAATAAATTTTCAAAAAGAAGTGCATTCGAAGGAAGAGTTGTCCTCTCTACCCTGCACGAAGGGACGATGTCAGAATGGCGAATGTCATTCCATTATCAAACTTGGCTCTAGTTGGTTGTTTCGATGGTCATGGGGCTTCAGTGCAAAATTTTAGGGTTTGGTCAAGGGACCTTTGGTATCCGATCCTTGGTTACACCCTGGACTGTTACGCCTTAACCAAAGGTTGGTTTGTAACTATTTTCCAGAATTCGGAGGATTCTTGTCTTATCCTGAAGGGGCATTGGTTATTAGGTAAATATGTCTTCAATTTAACTAGATGGTGCCCCACTTTCAATGCTGGTTCTACCAAATTAGCTCGACAAATGATCTGGGTCAAGCTTCCCAACCTTCCATCTGAACTGTGGTCTGAGGAAATATTTGAGCTCATTGGGAACGCCATTGGCTCCTACATCAAGGCAGATTACACATTCATGGAATCTAGACTTATGACGGTGGCCAAGATCTTGGTTGAACTTGACTTACATGATGATTTATGGGATGAAATGTCTATCACTAAAGGGGACTATCAACACAAATAATTTTTGGACTACACTGGAATTCATTTATGGTGTAACAGGTGTCACTCCTATGGACACATAGCCAATGATTGTAATATGCCTTTCATAAGTCATTTATGGCACAAAGACATTAATGTCCTAGATCCAAATTTTCCTATCGAGGACAATATTTCTCCGGTGGTGGAAGTTTAGACTTCAACAACGTTTGTTCCCACTAAAGTACCTGTCGTCAGAGGCTCCTTTGCTGACTCCCTGGAGGTTTACGCTACAGAAGCTGACAAGCTTATTTTTGGATCTATGCGCTTCCAAGCTACTACAGACTTCTATAGCTCCAGTGGGATCAAAGGGCTTGGTATAACTCTTTTCTCGCGGGAATTTGGGCTTTCATTTACTATACCGAATATTGATGGACCTAATGCTGGTAGACCTGAATACTGGAATCAACTGCTCAGCTCAGGATTCCACCGCTTTGATGGATTCATTTTGGGTGGCGACCTTAATTTTTCTCTTGGAGAAGCTGAAACATGGGGCCCTAATACCACCAAAGACCCCTTAATTGACTACTTCCTGAGGTTTCTTGATGAGAAAGGACTTATAGACCTTCCTCTTGTACACCTTAAACCTACATGGAGCAATAAGCGAGTGGGGGTGGACTGTGTATCCAAAAGACTAGATAGGTTTCTTATCAATGACAACGCTCTTATGATGGCTCCCTCGATACAACATTGGATTGGAGAGGGTGGTCTCTTTGATCATCATCCTATGTTTTTGGACTTCAAATTTCTTCCTGACAAACCATCTACCCCTTTTAAATTCAACTCAGCTGGGATAAACATGATTCCTACAAGCAGTTGATTAGGAAGATGTGGATTCCATATTCCCTGGGTAGCTCTTCTTTGGCTGCAGAACAATTCACCTGTAATCTTAAACTGTTCAAGAAGGATTTCAGAACCTTGTCTAAACAACATCGATGTACTTTAAAGGCTGATCTTCTACATATAGAAATGGAGTTGTCTAATTTTACAGCTACACATCCCCTGGGTTTTGCTTCCATGGAAAAGAAAGAGTATTATATGGATCTGGAATCTAGAAAGAAGATGATTCTAGTAGAAAAGGAACTATCTATTAGACTCAAGAACAGAGCCACATGGCTTCTTCAAGGTGATGGTAATACCAAATCTTTTCATAACTTCTATTGGCACAGGATAACCAATAATACTATTTGGCAATTGGATAATGGGGATGGTTAGATGGTCTCTGGTTTTGATGATCTCGCTGAGGTAAGCACCAAACATTTCTCTACCTTATATAAGGAAGATTCTGGATCAACTATTAGGAATATGATGGATCTAGTGGCTTTCTTTCTTAATTAAACTACGGAGGAGCAGAATGAACTTATGTCTAAGTAGGTTTGTTTGGCAGAGCTTAAGGCTGCGATCTTCTCAATGAAAGTAGATAAAATCCCAGGGCCGGATGGTTTCCCAATCAAATTCTACTTAGGATTTATGGATATTCTTGAGTGTAACCTACGTGCTGTTGCCGAAGAGTCTAGGGTATAGGGCAGGAATCTTGGTATTTTTAACAGTACATTTATAACACTTATCCAAAAGAAGGACAGAGCCTCGATCCTAGATGATTATAGGCCTATCTCTCTATGCAATGCAGTGTACAAGGTTATTGCCAAGATTATCGCCAACGGAGTTAAAGTTTTCTGTCTAGCTATATCGGTATAGAACAATTTGCTTTCCTTGAGCATAGGCACATACATGAACCCATTGTTATTGCACAAGAGGTCTTGCATTATGCCAAGATCCAAAAATTGTGTTTGGCTCTCTTTAAAGTAGACCTCTCTAAAGCATATGACCATGTAAACTGGAACCTTATCAGATTGATCCTTCTATAGATCGGGTTCTTACTTAATTTGGTGAATTGGATCCTTGCTTCAGTACAATCCGTCTCTTTTTTAGTACTTATCAATGGCTTGGCTTCTAACTTCTTCAGGCCAGGCCATGGCCTTCGATAGGGATGCCCTCTTGCTCCATTATTATTCATAATAATGATGGACGGGCTTAGTCGTATGGTGACTAAAGCAACTTCTTCGGGAATTTTCAAAGGTTCCAGGTTTGATGGTAACACCTTCGTTTCCCACCTTTTCTTCATAGATGATTTGTTGTTCTTTACGGATGGATCCCGTAGGGATGCACTTATCTTTAAATCCTCTATTAGAAATTTCTGTTCAGCCACATGTATGATCTATAATAAACTGAAATCATCGAAGTCCTATATGAATATGGATCCTAGGGAGGAGATCTGGCATTCTCATAACTTTGATTACTTAGTAGTGAATGTGGCTTCAGGCATAAAAAATCTCAGATATTTTATAAAGCCTAATGATTATTCTAAAAAGGACTGGGGTTGGATGCTGGCACACATAGAGAATAGGCTGAAGCTATGGTGTAACAAATGGATTTCTCGTGGGGGTCGACTGATTCTGATCAACTCTATCATTGAAGCCATTCCCGTATATTGGTTTATGCTGACTTATGTTCTTGCTAGTATCTTTCAGAGGCTTCAGATTCTCTGTAAAAATTTCTTATGGGGAGGTAAGGATAAGGTATAGGTTTTCTCATGGATAACTTAGCAACAAATATCCCAACGCAAAGTATTGGGTGGCTGGGGTATAAAGGACCTGCCTTGTTTTTCCAAAGCGCTTGTTGTTAAATGTTCCTAGAATATAGTCAATGGCTCAGGTTTATGGAACCATATCATCCATCACTAATACATTGGTCCTCTTTCTACAGTTGAATGGATTCGTGCCTCTGATAAGTCCTCCCTGCACTCTTCTATCATATGAAAGGTGATTATTAAATCGTTTGACCTTATAGGAGGATGGTTGGCCTGGAACATTGGAAACGATATATCTGTTAAAATTAGGCAAGATTCGTGGGTTGGTGGCAATGATTTCACACGTTTCCCTGTTGATATGATACATATTCTGTCAGAACGCGGATTTACTCATTTACACCAGATCCATATACAAAATGTTCCTTTGTTATCTTATCAGTCCTGGTTATCGACTGTTGACCTTGATCTTTCTACGGGAGAGACTATCATTTGGGATCAATACATTTAGAATTTACAAAATAGTATGGTTCACCTTTCTATATGGTTTTTGTGTGGGTTAATCACGACACGTGAATGAAATATTTCTCAAGTCCAAATACACAATTTAGATTCACTTGTGGAGGTAAGTGCTCGGAGGTTTTAGTAGATGTTTCTTTTATTAATTGCTTATAAATCGTTAATTTAACATATTAGTGTGTATAACGCTAAATTTTATTAGTGCACTTCATGTGTTATGTGTATCGTAATTTACATGATATTTTATTATTTTTTTTATTAAATGATTAAAAATGTGCATCGTATAATTCACATGACGGTGAAGTGAAACATGTAGAGAGCTGAGCCGAGCGGAGCCGAGTGTGGGACTGAGGGAGATGTATGTATGTTCTTTTCTCCGCAAGGGGCTGATACAAGGTGGATCCTTTATGATGATTTCAGTCGTAGAAACTGCTAGCGTTCTAATCTATTTACTCTCTTCTAGGGTTTAAGTCTTTTAGGGTTTCAGAAGAAAACTTTTCCTTTTCACTTGGTTTCTCTTTGCTTGCTTAACAGACGTTGAACCTACTAGTTTTCTCGCTCCTCTACTGTGTTTTAGATCTCCCAAGACTATCAGTTGGAAGAAATATATCCCTATTTCTCAGGGTTTGGGTTTTAGTAGTGGGTCTGTTTCTCTGGGGGTTGGTACAACTCTCCAGGAAGCTCTTGACATCCCTCAGAAGGCGTCTGATCTTAGGCCAGGCAGTGGCGGTTCTTCTCTCAGCCTCGCTGACAAAGAGGGTTTAAAAGAAATTTTCAAAAAGAAGTGCATTCGAAGGAAGAGTTGTCCTCTCAACCCTGCATGAAGGGACGGTGTTAGAATGGCGAATGTCATTCCATTATCGAACTTGGCTCTGGTTGGTTGTTTCTATGGTCATGGGGCTTCAGTGCAAAATTTTAGGGTTTGGTCAAGGGACCTCTGGTATCCGATCCTTGGTTACACCCTGGAATGTTACGCCTTAACCAAAGGTTGGTTTGTAACTATTTTCCAAAATTCGGAGGATTCCTGTCATATCCTGAAGGGGCATTGGTTATTAGGTAAATCTGTCTTCAATTTAACTAGATGGCGCCCCACTTTCAATGCTGGTTCTACCAAATTAGCTCGACAAATGATCTGGGTCAAGCTTCCCAGCCTTCCATCTGAACTGTGGTCTGAGGAAATATTTGAGCTCATTGGGAACGCCATTGGCTCCTACATCAAGGCAGATTACACATTCATGGAATCTAGACTTATGACGGTGGCCAAGATCTTGGTTGAACTTGACTTACATGATGATTTATGGGATGAAATGTCTATCACTAAAGGGGACTATCAACACAAATAATTTTTGGACTACACTAGAATTCATTTCTGGTGTAACAGGTGTCACTCCTATGGACACGTAGTCAATGATTGTAATATGCCTTTCATAAGTGATTTATGGCACAAAGACATTAATGTCGTAGATCCAAATTTTCCTATGGAGGACAATATTTCTCTGGTGGTGGAAGTTTAGACTTCAACAACGTTTGTTCCCACTAAAGTACCTTTCATCAGAGGCTCCTTTGCTGACTCCCTGGAGGTTTACGCTACAGAAGCTGACAAGCTTATTTTTGGATCTATGCGCTTCCAAGCTACTACAGACTTCTACAGCTCCAGTGGGATCAAAGGGCTTGGTACAACTCTTTTCTCGCGGGAATTTGGGCTTTCATTTACTATACCGAATATTTATGGACCTAATGCTGGTAGACTTGAATACTGGAATCAACTGCTTAGCTCAGGATTCCACCGCTTTGATGGATTCATTTTGGGTGGCGACCTTACTTTTTCTCTTGGAGAAGCTGAAACATGGGGCCCTAATACCACCAAAGACCCCTTAACTGACTACTTCCTGAGGTTTCTTGATGAGAAAGGACTTATAGACCTTCCTCTTGTACACCCTAAACCTACATGGAGCAATAGGCGAGTCGGGGTGGACTGTTTATCCAAAAGACTAGACAGGTTTCTTATCAATGACAACGCTCTTATGATGGCTCCCTCGATACAACATTGGATTGGAGAGGGTGGTCTCTCTGATCATCAGCCTATGTTTTTGGACTTTAGATTTCTTCCTGAAAAACCATCTACCCCTTTTAAATTCAACTCGGCTAGGATAAACATGATTCCTACAAGCAGTTGACTAGGAAGATGTGGATTCCATATTCCCTGGGTAGCTCTTCTTCGGCTGCAGAACAATTCACCTGTAATCTTAAACTATTCAAGAAGGATTTCAGAACCTTGGATAAACAACATCGATGTACTTTAGAGGCTGATCTTCTACATATAGAAATGGAGTTGTCTAACTTTACAGCTACACATCCCCTGGGTTTCGCTTCCATGGACAAGAAAAAGTATTATATGGATCTGAAATCTAGAAAGAAGACGATTCTAGTAGAAAAGGAACTATCTATTAGACTCAAGAACATAGCCACATGGCTTCTTCAAGGTGATGGTAATACCAAATATTTTCATAACTTGTATCGGCACAGGATAACCAATAATACTATTTGGCAATTGGATAATGGGGATGGTCAGATGGTCTCTGGTTTTGATGATCTCGCTGAGGTAAGCACCAAACATTTCTCTACCTTATATAAGGAAGATTCTGGATCAACTATTAGGAATATGATGGATCTAGTGGCTTTCTTTCTTAATTCAACTACAGAAGAGCAGAATGAACTTATGTCTAAGTAGGTTTCTTTGGCGGAGCTTAAGGCTGCGATCTTCTCAATGAAAGCAGATAAAATCCCAGGGACGGATGGTTTCCCAATCAAATTCTACTTAGGATTTATGCATATTCTTGAGTGTAACCTACTTGCTGTTGCCGAAGAGTCTAGGGTACAGGGCAGGAATCTTGGTATTTTTAACAGTACATTTATAACACTTATCCAAAAGAAGGACAGAGCCTCAATCCTAGATGATTATGGGCCTATCTCTCTATGCAATGCAGTGTACAAGGTTATTGCCAAGATTATCGCCAACGGAGTTAAAGGTTTTCTGTCTGGGTATATCGGTATAGAATAATTTGCTTTCCTCAAGCATAGGCACATACATGAACCCATTGTTATTGCATAAGAGGTCCTGCATTATGCCAAGATCCAGAAATTGTGTTTGGCTCTCTTTAAAGTAGACCTCTCTAAAGCATATGACCATGTATACTGGAACCTTATCAGATTGATCCTTCTATAGATCGGGTTCTTACTTAATTTGGTCAATTGGATCCTTGCTTCAGTACAATCCGTCTCTTTTTTAGTACTTATCAATGGCTTGGCTTCTAACTTCTTTAGGCCAAGCCGTGGCTTTCGATAGGGATGCCCTCTTGCTCCATTATTATTCATAATAATGATGGACGGGCTTAGTCGTATGGTGACTAAAGCAACTTCTTCGGGAATTTTCAAAGGTTCCAGGTTTGATGGTAACACCTTCGTTTCCCACCTTTTCTTCGTAGATGATTTGTTGTTCTTTACGGATGGCTCCCGTAGAGATGCGCTTATCTTTAAATCCTCTATTAAAATTTTCTGTTCAGCCACATGTATGATCTGTGATAAACTGAAATCATCGAAATCCTATATGAATATGGATCCTAGGGAGGAGATCTGGCATTCTCATAACTTTGATTACTTAGTAGTGAATGTGGCTTCAGGCATAAAAAATCTCAAATATTTTATAAAGCCTAATGATTATTCTAAAAAGGACTGGGGTTGGATGCTGGCACACATAGAGAATAGGCTGAAGCTATGGTGTAACAAATGGATTTCTCATGGGGGTCGACTGATTCTGATCAACTCTATCATTGAAGCCATTCCCATATATTGGTTTATGCTGACTTATGTTCTTGCTAGTATCTTTCAGAGGCTTCAGATTCTCTGTAAAAATTTCTTATGGGGAGGTAAGGATAAGGTATAGGTTTTCTCATGGATAACTTAGCAACAAATATCCTGACGCAAAGTATTGGGTGGCTGGGGTATAAAGGACCTGCCTTGTTTTTCCAAAGCGCTTGTTGTTAAATGTTCCTAGAATATAGTCAATGGCTCAGGTTTATGGAACCATATCATCCATCACAAATACATTGGTCCTCTTTCTATAGTTGAATGGATTCGTGCCTTTGATAAGTCCTCCCTGCACTCTTCTATCATATGAAAGGTGATTATTAAATCGTTTGACCTTATAGGAGGATGGTTGGCCTGGAACATTGGAAACGATTAATCTGTTAAAATTAGGCAAGATTCATGGGTTGGTGGCAATGATTTCACACGTTTCCCTGTTGATATGATACATATTCTGTCAGAAAGCGGATTTACTCATTTACACCAGATCCATATACAAAATGTTCCTTTGTTATCTTTAAGTCCTAGTTATCGACTGTTGACCTTGATCTTTCTACGGGAGAGACTATCATCTGGAATCAATACATTTAGAATTTACAAAACAGTATGGTTCACCTTTATAACAAGCGGGGCGCTCTTCTATGGATTAAAAATCCCAATGGCGGGTCTTACTCTCCTAAACTATTTTACCTAGTGCTCAGAGAATTGGAGGATGTTCCTTTGCCGACATGGTGGTGTCATAGTATCTGGAACATTAGAGAGAATTTGAGGTCAAAAATGGGTCTCCTAAGAGATGTACTACAAAAATATAAGATATATTAAAATATTATGAGTTAGGGGTTTTATGGGG
>LPNX010624642.1:500802-547382 GCA_001517045.1 Pseudotsuga menziesii
AACATTCTTAACTCATGCAATGCCACCTCAACCAGGGGGGATGATGTCATCTACTAGAATGTAATTGGTTGATTTTTATAATATATTTTGGTCATTTTGAGGCCCATTTTTGACCTCAAATTCTCTCTAATGGCTCTTTTTTCCTCTCAAAATCAAGATCTTTTTAGGGTTGTTTTAGATGGTAAAATCTCGGTTTGGGAAACATTGACTCACAGATTTTTATCAGGGACTAGCAGATGCCCATTATATGAATAGGATATTGAATCCATTGATCTTTTTTTTATATACTGTACATATGCTCAGGAAGTGTGGAGTCATATAACTCACATAACTGGCATACCTCATTTTTGGACTGGGTCTGATATTAAGCTCTCTTAACTGGCTTGGACTCGAAGTTTATCCTTTTCTACATTTGCATCTCTCCCTGTATTTGCAGTGTGGGGTATTTGGCTTCTCGGAATAAGAAGCTATTTGATGACGTTCTTATTCCGGTTCAAGTGTTTGCTGGTTGCAGTCTCGACATATTTAAAGCCTTCCCTTTTGCTGGCTACTCTTAAACCAGTTCGTGCCATTATTGCTCCCATTGTGGATGATTCCTGTCCGTGGGATTTTGTGGATGGTGCTTCCCAAGGAAGGCCTCGGGTTGGCAGTGTAGGTGGGATTCTCCATCTTTCCAATTCTAGATTTGTTCATTTCGCGATGGGCTTGGGTGATGTTTCAAATAACCATGTTGAATTTACAGCTTTCAAAATCCTTTTGAGGCTCTCTCTTTCTCTTGGAGTGGACATGCTTCATCTTTTTGGCGACTCTAAATTGGTAGTGGATTGCCTTAAATTGTGTAAGTCCCGAAGGGAGATATTTCTCCTCCCTCTATATGAGGACATCGACAGATTTAGACTCCACTTTCAAAGGCTTTCTTTTCAACATATTTTCAGAGAAAGCAACTCAACAACTGACTCTTTATCTAAGAAAGGCATTCTCCCGCTGACAGGTTTTTTAGACAAATGGGAGCTGTCTGATGGCTCTATGGTTTCCTTGGGTCATAGCTGTTTCTAGCTACCTCTTCAAGTTTGGTTATATTTTGTTGCATATCTGATTAGCAGTCTTATTTTTGTACATTTTCTTTGATAGTTTTGTTGTTCATCTGACATTCTGGCAGACTCTATGTATTGTTCTATTTCATGATGTGTATGACCTAAAGGTCTATTGAATAATATGGTTTTATCTAATATAAAGTTGCGATGATTTTCTATGGAAAAAAACTAAATATTGGTACCCTCATGCACTTACATACAACAAATGCACCATCAAACAATGTGCAAAATAAAATACGCACCAGTTGTCAAATGGATGTAGCTTGGGTGGTTGCGAGGAATGAATGTTACCCTCCCCACCTAGGTTCTACTCTTGTAAGTGACATGATGCTCTTGTGGAGCCCTTTGTAATAAATGTGTGAATGATGAGCTGACCATACCTTGATTCAGTTTGAATATCAGGTGTTGGAATTTTCCGTGGAGTAGCCCTCTAACAAATGGTGAACCACATTTTAAAAATACGCACCAGTTCCCTTGAAATATAAAGTACACTAACTATAGCCTTGAAACTTCATTATAAAATATATATTTTTGTATTAAATAATTCTAATAAACTTACCAATGCGTTTACATAAATTTTGATGTTTCGGCGCGCTATCCCATACGATGCACTACAATGTGGTGTTGTGAAAAACATAAGCCCTTTTGCGCTTGATGTTTAATGTGCACTAACTCTGCACACATCCTTCAATTATAATATAGATTTTTTGTTATAAATTTTGAAAAATCATTCCGGTGTGCAATAGAGACAAATGCACAATCAGGTGGTGCGATAGTGGGCCTTTCACCACATTGCACATTATATTCATGCCCACCATCAATAATTTCCACATTTAATTAGGAATTTTATTTTAATAGACAACTATTGATGAAGTAGAATATAGAAGTGGTTTGGAACTGATGGAAGGGAAACAAACCGAACCCTACTCTCATGGGGAATATTACCCATTTCGCGGTGACCGCCGATGATTATACCCGACTTTCTTTGGAGCACAGACTTATATGCATCTTTTTCTTCTATGGTCATTTTTTCACAGGTTCTTTACCCTAGCTAGGCATTGCGTTTCTCTTTTATATTACTTATTTAATGGTTTACATGTGGGGCTGACTATTTTATTTGCTTTTGGTTTTTACTCTTGTTTTTTGTTTTCTTGTCTAACGTCCCTAGGAAACTGGAGTCAAGCCTTTCATTACGACAGGCCTAGTACAAACCAGTAAAAAAAAGTGGGAATTCTATCCTTGTTTTGTCACCTTTTCTTTCTAGCTGGTGTCGGTTCCCTTGGTTAGGGTTTTGAATTTTAGTTTTTCTTCATAGTTTTACGGCTCTGGGTTCTTTTGGTCGGTATCAACTTACTGGGTTAGGTTTCTTGACTATTCTATTTTCCCCCTATATTCTGCAGTTCTTGGGTGTTGGGTCTGGCGTACCGTTGTGGATATTTTTCTCTATTTTCTAGTGGTCAGAATGGCCACACTTTCCCCTTTCTCCCTAGGGGTTCATACCAACCCTCATGCTTGTTGGAATATATTATATTCCTTGGAAGGTAATAATGTCTTTGTATTATGTCGAAAGTTGTCTACAATCTTATGTAAAAGAGTAATACATTTAACCCATAGTTATATGGTGTTGTATTTACTTGTGTAGAGTATTTTCCCATGGTATTGTATTAAGAGATGTTATTTTGGAGAAATATATTATCCCACATGCAATATATGATAGTAATTCCTCCTCATCTCTTAGTATATAATAGGGTCAAGTGAGTCTCTATATATCATGTATTCTTGATGTAGTAGTGGTACTATTGTGACATTGTTGTACATCATCTATATTCTTTGGGGAATTTGTTAAGAATGAATTTGAAACTCTTTTTTATCTAAACATGGTATTCAACACCAAAAGACTGTACCTTACACACCTCAAAAAAATGGTGTTGCTGAACAGAAAAACAGAACTTTAGTTGAAATGGCTAGATTTATGCTTTATTCTAAAGGATTACATAAAAAATTTTGGGCTGAAGCTATAAGTTGTGCAAACTTTATTTTAAATCGCGTTCCTACAAAAGTCATTAAACATGTTACCCCCAAGGAAAAATGGAATGGTCGGAAACCTGATATTAGTAACTTAAGGTGTTTGGTTGTGAATGATGGGCTCATATTCTTGACGATATACAGAAAAAATTAAATCCCAAGTCTCACAAATGTATATTCCTTGGTTATTCTGAGGATTCTAAGGCTTACATATTATTTGATACCTCTACTCAGAGAGTTATCATCCAGAGGGATGTTCACTTTGCTGAAGTATCTTCACCACCCGAGTCTGTCGAACCTCATGTTACACTGAATATCCCATTGTCTCCTATTACTCCTATCTCAATTTCTTCTTCCAGTTCTGTGCCTGTTGTTGATCCTACTTCACCCTCTTCTTCAAGTATTCCACCTGAATGTACTGAAGCCGAAGAAACTTCTGTTTCCTCTAACCTTCCTGTTTGGACCCGAAAAACTCTTGAATCTGTAGGTAGTGAGGTCGGTAACCCTTCCGACCCTCATAGAACTAGATATAACTTTGCCCTTATGACCAAAGTTTTGGCCACAGACGATCCTACCTCTTATGCTCAAGCTCAAGGTAAACCTCAATGGGAACAAGCTATGAATGCTGAGTATGAGTCTCTTATGAAGAACAAGACTTGGTCTCTTGTTCCTCTTCCTGTTGGCAAGAATTTAGTTGGTTGTAAATGGGTTTATAAAACTAAGTTCACTGTAGAAGGACAGACTGAAAAGTATAAAGCTAGGTTAGTTGCAAAAGGTTTTAATCAACTTGAAGGTATAGATTATAATGAAACTTTTGCTCATGTTGCTAAAATGAATACATTAAGAACCATTTTATCTATTGCTTCATCTTATAAATGGGAAATACACCAAATGGATGTTAAAAGTACTTTTTTAAATGGTGATCTTAATGAAGAAATTTATATGCAACAACCTCCTGGTTTTATTAATGTTGAATCATCAAATTTAGTATGTAAATTACACAAGTCTTTATATGGTCTCAAACAAGCACCTAGGGCTTCATATGATAACATTGATGCATGTTTTTTGAAGAATGGTTTTAAGAGTTGTATATTTGACCAAATCTGTATGTTTAGAACTTTGGTACTAATATTCTCATTGTTGTTTTATATGTAGACGATCTAATCATCACAAGCAGCCAGCTTACATTAATTCAAAATCTAAAAAGTGATCTTCAAAAGGAGTTTGAAATGACTGACCTTGGTTTATTGCATTATTTCTTGGGTCTTCAAATATGGCATATGGAAAATGGTATGTTTCTCTCTCAACCGAAGTATGCTACAGACCTGTTGGCTCGTTTCCATATGAGTCACTTGTAAATATTCTCCTACGCCATTTCAGTCTAGTGTAAAGTAACTGTTGAGTGTACCACACCGCTGATGCTACTCTTTATCGTCAGCTTGTAGGCAATTTGATATATTTAACTCACAACCGACCATATCTCTCTTTTTCCATCAGTTTGGTTTCTCGGTTCATGTAGAAACCTCATGAAATTCAATGGCAGGTAGCCAAGAGGATTCTAAGATATTTACAGGGGACATTACACTATGGTGTTTTTTATTCGAGCAGTACTACAGTTTCACTCTCTGGTTACACAAATTCTGATTGGGCAGGTGACAGTTCTGATCGATGGTCCACTACAGGTTATGTATTTCAACTTGGTTCAGGTTTGATTTCTTGGTCGAGCAAGAAGGTGAAGAATCTTTATTTATCTTCATGTGAAGCAGAATATAGAGTAGCCAAAGAAGCAGTTTGGTTATGGCATGTTCTTACAGAGCTTGGTCTGGCTCCGAAATCGTCCACTGTGTTGAAATGTGATAATCAAGGTGCAATCCAACTTGCTTATAATCTGGTATATCACTCCAAGACAAATCATCTTGACCTTGACGCTCATTACATTCGTGGACTTGTGGAAGATGGTATTCTTTCTCTTCAGTTTTGTCCTACCGAGCAACAGGCAGCAAATATCTTCACCAAATCCTTCACCAAGGTGAAGTTTGTGCATCTTCGTTCCTTGCTTGGAATGCGGGAAGTTGTCATCAAGGGGGAGCAGTAATGACTCCTTCCTTCCTTAGTTTTAGTGTGGGCCCTTCTCCCAGCCATTATTAAGCGGGAGTGTTGGAATATATTATATTCCTTGGAAGGTAATTATGTCTTTGTATTATGTCAAAAGTTGTCTACAATCTTATGTAAAAGAGTAATACATTTAACCCATAGTTATATGGTGTTGTATTTACTTGTGTAGAGTATTTGCCCATGGTATTGTATTAAGAGATGTTATTTTGGAGAATTATATTATCCCACATGCAATATGTGAGAGTTATTCCTCCTCATCTCTTAGTATATAATAGGGTCAAGTGAGTCTCTACATATCATGTATTCTTGATGTAGTAGTGGTATTATTGTGACACTGTTGTACATCATCTATATTTTTTGGGGTATTTGTGCTTTGCTCTCTTATAAGATTGGAGAAGACATTTTGGAGATAATACAAGACTACCTTCCCGTGGATGTAACCCATTAGTGTGAACCACGTATATCGATGTTCTCTTATCCTTTTCTTTTCATGTTCTTATCTTTTATGATATGTTGTTGGTTTCTTAGGTAGGTTAACTAGTTTAACTTGACTCTACTATTCTAACAATGCTCGGGTTCATTTTTCTTTGGTGGGATCTGAAACTGGATCTCAGTCCTCAGTGGCTTTGAACCCCGAAATTCCTTCTGATTTGGGCTTTAGGAAAAAGGCACCAGGTATTGGTTTGGATGGTTCAGCCTTTGGGCGCTCTAGCTCTCCCCCATTACTCTCTAAAAAACACAAGATTCCATTTGAGAAGGTCAAGGGTGGACGACTTGTATGTGTTTTGGGAAAAGATGTAATTGTGGATATGGTCTCAACATTATCACTTTGCGCTCTTCTCGGTCGCTTTAATTATCTGAAGCTATCTTGTGTGAACATTTTGGTGTGGGTTCGGACGCACTGGAAGCCCTTACTCAAGTTGGTTCCTAAGGTAATGACCCTCATAAATGGATGGGTACTCTTCCAGTTCCTATATGAGGAGGACCGCGCTATTATTGAAAGTCAATAATGGGTGATTGGATAGAAATCCCTTGTCCTTAGCCGTTGGTATACTGGATTCGACCCGCGCACGGAGCATGTGCTAAGAAGACATATTTGGTTGATACTCTCAGATTCCCCTATACAATGCTGGAACTTAAAGGGATTTATGGATGTATCAAATTCCATAGGTACATTTATTCTCATCGAGGATGACCAGCTGTTGGGTTTCAACCGCTCATCACCTAGGGTTCTGGCTATCTTGGATCTGTCGGATGGAATTTCAGGGAATTTGGAGATTATTTGGGAAGGTGGTTCCATCATCCAACGCTTGGAATATTGGTGAGTCACCTTTAGATGTCATTAATGCAAGTCGACTGGTCACTCAAAGGATGTATGCCTAGCTATGGGATATAAAGCATCTGATCCGAATTTTGATGGGGCTCACCCAGAGGAGTCTCTGGAACATTCTGGTAAGGAATATTCCTTTTCCATCCCTCTTGATAAAGACTCAATGCTCAGCTTCGTGGTTAATTTTGCTCTGTCTTTACCTTTATTATTGTAGTTTTTTTCGACTTATACTATTTTGAGTTCCTTGACTTTAGCTGGTGGGAAGGGGTCCATCCCTTCTACTCAACCTGCTTCACTTGGGGAATCTAACTCTCCTATTGTTGAGGGTGGGGGATATTATATTGGACACCCCTCCATATAAACCTTATATCCCTCCTAGTTCTGAGTTGGGTGGGGATATTGGGTCCATTTTTGGGACCTATGTCTTTCCTCCTCTTCGTCCTGCTAATGGATTGGACATCACTATTTCACATTCACCTATTCGAGAATGCTCACCAACGGAGATTCTGTCGGTTTCTGGAAAGGGTTTTGTTGTGAATTTCCTGGATTCTCCTCCCTCTGTTGCAACTCAACCGCTCCATACATTTTCTGTGAATTCTGACGACGCCACTTTACAAGAGCTAGATAGTAGGGGGAGGGACCCTCTATAGTTAACTGCGCATTAATTTCTTCACCTCTTTTGGTACATTCAGTGAATGCTAGCACCAGTCCTGAATTTTTTCCTATTTCAGCTCTTAGATCTACTAATGTCTCAGTTTGGAAGGCCAGGAAGTCTGTTAAGGGAAACATGAAAGGGGTCAAAGATGCTATTAGGGAACAATCTTATATCAACCCTAGGGTTGTTCCTCTTGTGAACGTGGGTTGTCATCCAATCCTGAGAATGCCTCACCTTCCATCCATCAAGCTCTTAGAGACACTGCGCCCCCCTCTTTTATTAATCGATGATCCTTTGCACCCTTAATGTGCGAGGGCTCTACGAAGGCCCGAAATGTGCTGCCATTAAAATCCTTCTTGACTCTACTCGCCCGACAATTGTATTTTTCCAAGAAACTATGTCTTCTAGTGCTATTGCTGTTGATTTTTTCCTTTGCTTGCAACCTAATTGGCTTGTATGTGCAAAGGATGCTTTGGGCCACTCGGGAGGCACTTTGATGGCCTGGAACCCTCGTCTGGCTAAATTAAAAGCTTATAATACATGTGCAGGTATTCTACTTTTTGAAAAGCTGTTGGGATTCAATCTCCCCATATATCTTCTGAATGTTTATGGACCTTACAACTCAAGAATGGTTTTCTGGGACATTGTTAAAGTTGCGGATATTCTATCTCTTCCTTATATTATTTTAGCCGGTGATCTAATTTTCTTTTGTTGACATTGTTCCGGCGGTCTCCTCTCCCACCTGGTCGAATGGACGTTGTGGCATTGATCATATTGCAATATTCCTAGATCGATTCCTCCAGGGGGACACTCTCAATGATTCATTGGGTAAGTATCGGACTTGGCACCTTTCTACTGGTGTTTTAGATCACCGTGCTGTACTTCTCCAATTGGCTTTTGATCGCAATTTTAAGCCTTATCCCTTTAAATTTAATCCTTCTTGGATTCTTGAAGAGGATTTTAACTCCTTTGTGAAGGACGAATGGGCTCTATTGGCAGCAGATGTTCTGAGCCATCTTCGACCTATGCAGGCTTTTCTTTTCAAATTAAATAAATTGCGTCCGACGGTCATTGCTTGGGAGAAGGTTAAAACTCGGCTGGATAATGTGCGGTTATGTGAGATTGAGGTCGATATTCGAACTCTTGAGGATCTGATGGATTTGCATCCTTATAATGAGGGAAGGATTGGGGTTGATAAGGACCTATTTACTCAGAAGCATAAAATCCTCCTTCAAAAGGAAGAGACTACTAGACAGAAGAGTAGGGCCATCTGGCTGAAGACTGGTGACAAAATTACTAAGTTTTTTCACAACTTTTCAAATAAGCATCGTATCATAAATTCCATCTAGGAAGCACCTGATGAGAATGGAAATATTGTATATGATCCATAATCCGTTAAATCTATGGAAAAAGAGCATTTTGTCAATTTGCTCAGAGATTTGCATACTACTAACATCAGTGACCAGCTGTCCATTATTAAACTCTATCCCAAGTTCTTTGATGAAGCTGATTGTGAGAATATCAGGAGGCCGATCACTGTAGCAGAGATTGAGATGACATTGAAGGGTTTTGCCAAGGATAAAAGCCCGGGGCCTGACAGGTGGACTGTTGAGTTTTATTTACACTTTTTTGGATTACTGGTAACAGAGATGATGGAGGCTATTGAAGACACCATAAGTTCGAGCTCCATTCCGGATTCACTAAACAACACTTACCTTACACTTATTCCGAAGTTGGACTGTCCTATATCTTTTAATGATCATCGTCCGGTTGCTTTGTGCATTCTTATTTACAAGCTGGTTACTAAGGTTATTACTGAAAGAATTAAACTTGTCATGGGCAATTTTTTTTCAGTAGAACAATTTGTATTCCTACCTGATAGACAAATTCTGGATGCAGTGGGAATTGTGCAAGAAGCACTACATTCGATAAAATCCAAAAATTATTCCGCCATACTGTTGAAATTGGACTTGGAAAAAGATTATGACAAGGTGTACAATTCATTCCTCAGACTGATATTGTTACAGGTTGGTTTACCTTTCGACATTATTCAGTGGATCATGTCATGTGTCATGTCTGCTAGATTTGCTATTCTTGTTAATGGAGTGCCTACTAATTTCTTCAAAATCTCTAGGGGCATCCGCCAGGGATGTCCTTTATCTCCATATCGTTTTTTGCTGATTATTGATGGCCTAAGTAGGCTTCTCTCCCAGGTAAAAGAAAAAAGTACGATAAAAGGCATCAAAGTTGTTGGTGGGTTTCACCTCACACATACTCTCTTTGCAGACGACGTACTGATCTTTGGTGATGGGAATGCTATGGAATGGGCACATATTAAGGATTTGATTGATTATTTTTGTGCTGCAATTGGGATGACTATTAGTGACCAGAAGTCTATTTTTTGTCATTTTGGTATTGATCCTGGTACCGTGGACTTGATTGGTTCTCATCTCCCATACAAGTGGCGAACCCTTGAAGAAGGTTTTGCTTACCTTGGGTTCCACCTACAGCCAAACAATTATCTTCATGAATATTGGTCCTGGATCATTAAGAAATTCTAGGGAAGAATAAATTGTTGATCTCCTCACTGGTTATCCCTGGGTGGCCGAGTTACTTTGGTCTCGGCGGTTCTCCAATCTGTCCCTGTCTACTGGATGTCTTTATTTTGTATTCCTGAGGGTGTTTTGTCTATTCTTAGGAGTCTGATGTTTCGATTTTTATATAATGGGACTAAGGATAAGGTAAAATTGCATTTGACAGGCTGGGAGTTAGTTTCGCTGCCTAAAGTATGGTGAATCAAACATCTCAGCAACTTCAATATATCACTGTGTGAAATTTTTTATGGAGGGGTATAACAAATACTGGTTTATGGGGTCACATTATAAGAACAAAATATATGCGCATAATCCCTATGGATATTTGGCTTTGGGAAGCTAAGTTCAAAACATCATCCATGTCGGTAGTGTGTAGAAGCCTGTTTCACACAATAAATTATATTCTACCTGACCTCTGCTGGAAGTGGGCAGAGGTAGTCTTGTTTGTGTTGGACTGGACCCTATTTTGGGCATCAAAATTTTTGCGATCTCAAGACCTATTCTGGCTCATATCCATGACAAGAATTTGATTTTGTTAAATCATATCTACATTGCTGTTGATAATATGCATCCAGGTTGGTTAGCGGCGAGGGATATTGGGTTAACCAACGCCTTGGCTACAGAATGGGACTCATATAGGAATAATCTTTTTGAGGCAGGTATTTCTATTACTTCAGATTGTGACCTGTTGATCTAGGTTGCAAATAAGAAATCAGGCACAATAACTGCTAGAGGGGCATACCTTTCGGTACTAAAGCTACAAAGAGAACCTAAGCTGGTGTGGTGGCACAATTCACCATGGAAACTAAAGTTATCAAATAAGATTAAATTCTTCACCTAGCTTACGATTAAACAAAAAATCCTCACTTCGGATTCCTTGCAACACCGGGTTTTTGTCGGACCAGGTATATGTGTTCTTTGCCATAATGGAGAGGAATCGACTGCTCATATCTTTGGTGACTGTATTTTCTTTCAGTGCACCGACAAACTCTTTGTGATGAACTAAATATTACTTGGTGCTAGAATCACTCGGGGTTGGAGGAAAATCTGAGATATTGGGAATGTGTGCTACATTTGCTTTTGGATATCCCATTGTAACTTATGTGGGAGGTATGGCGGGTCAAGAACGAATTCATATTTCAAAATATTCATGTTAACCTCTCTCGTATTATGACGAAGCTGTGGAACTACACTTATTTCCCGGTGGGGGCGATGTTAAAAGGGGAATGTAGAAATATCAACTATCCTCTGATTTTAACAGATGGAATGGTGGGATCTTTTCATGGCGCATAGAAATATGGGCATTGTGGGGCAGGTATGGTAATTCTCCTGAATCTGAATCAGTCATTTACTATCCGGATGGACATTGGTCACGGTACAAATACGAGGTATGAAATCCTCGCACTTTGGGTTTTATTATACTTTGCCAATCTGTGACATTTTCATCGTTTGCTAGTTTATGGTGATTCAAAATCCATCGTGGATTGGGCACAAGGTCTTCACTCTATTCACTCTATCGAGCTACATCAATGGCTGGGACGTACTAAGGATCTTTGTGGCCGTTTCAATTCTCTATAGTTCCAACATATATACAGGGAATTTAACACTCTGGCAGATGATCTGTCGAAGAGAGCCATCGATCTTGGTGACGGTTTGATGTGCTAGGAGGATATTATTGAGGGTAGCACTGTGGATTTAGACTCTTTGAATCTCTTTTAACTCATGGTTTCATTTACTGGTCATTACTAGCTGAGTTTTGTGGTAAAAGACTCGGATGTTTTTCCTCGAGTTACAAAACAAGTTGTTCTGAGCACTTAGTTGCTTTTGTTTTTGCACTCTCTAGCAGTCATTATATGTCCTTGGGACTATTTTTGGGTTGTGGATCACATAACTTATGATATAGTCTTATGGTTTTTTTGGCCATGTACATGTATTATCAATGCCATTTTAGAGAGTTTTATAAATTTAAAACTATCCTTCATGTGTGAAAAAATATAAAATTATAAAATACATTTTTGTTAAAAAAATTCAAGAATATAATGTGCTTTTAGTGAAACATTAATGCCTCGGTACGCCTCATAGAGACAAAGCACCATTCATGGCCATGTGCTACATACATATATGTACATTGTGAAAGGTTTAATATTTTTATTATAAAATATAGATTTTTATATTGCAAATTGGGAAAACTTAATGGTGGATTGTATATAAACGATACACTCCAGTGCTTTCAAATAAATACGTGTCGTTTAATGGTACACTTACAAACTAAAACACACTAGTGCCTCTTCTTTCCAAGCACATCAAAGTAGGGTAAAATATTAAAAAATACCGATTGATTGTTTTTTTTGGTGCTTCTAACGATAGAAGCATCAATGCTCACTCTCTTGCATGGACCCCTACTACCGGTACAACATTACTTTCTCATTTCTCGAGTCATACACTTTGCCAATTATTTTCAAATTTTGGGAAAATACTTCTAAATTTGGTTTTTTTATTTGCATGGAAAGTATGCATCCTTGGTCCATAAGATAATATGTAAAATGCTCTTATTTCATTCACATTTTAGCAGATAAAAAAATTGAAATTCATCATAATAATTTTTTTCATTTAAAAAAATCGAAAAGTGTGTTCAATTGGTTTGACTTGCTCCAGACAAGTTAATGTGACTTGTAAATTTACAAGCATCACTGTGCCTAATTTGTTTAACCAGTTAATCACACACTGGATGGATGGTGTGTCAAATGTTTCATCACGCACTACATTGTGTTATTAGTCCATGCCATCGGCTAGCAGGGACTCTATGATTCGGTGTGTCGCCGTTTGAATTAGTTTGCACAAATATCAAAACAAGATTTAAACACTTATACTATGGTTTGATTCAAAGTAACATCATCACCGTTTTCTTAGCCAATCAACAACTTCATTTCATTTAAAACTCACCGTTTTCTTAGCCAATCAACAACTTCACTTCATTTAAAATTGTACATCACCGTTTTTTCAACCAATTAAGAACTTCTACTTCTTATTTGGCCTCTTTTCGAGGCTAAGAGCAATGGAAATATCATTTAGATCAATGTTTGTTTTCAAACATCGTATAATTATTAGACCAAACTGTATTGATAAACTAATGTTAGGCTCAAGTTAGCATTAGTTCACAAACATTAAATGTTAAATGTTAAATATATGAGGAATAGGTTATCATCCATGCAACATCTGCATGGAGTGCACGTGGGCCTTCTATGCTTGCAACATCTGCATGGACTGCATGTTCTGAGACCAGGTGGAGTTGAAACAACCTCAAATAGAAACCACGACAAGGATCATTGAACTAAAACAATTTTGGATTTGTAATGAAACTATGGGAGTGGACATCCTCTGCAAGTAATTTTGGATCTGTGATGAAACTATGGGAGTGGACATCCTCTGGGATGAAAATATGTCTTCATGCTGGGATCCACTTTGGCTTCAACATGCTCCCCACTAGCTTTGATAGAGCATTTCCTTTACGTGGTGAAAGAAAGAAAAACAATGCATCAACAGTTAGCAGATGTAGGAAGTTTTCAGGTATGCTACTGTAAGCCTCCTACTAATATTGCATTTTTTATTATTATCTAAAAAAGGTTCCTAGAACATAGAAGAAGCTCACTGTCCAGCTTCAGAATTTGATGATCTCTGCTCGCTGCCCTGCAATCAGGAATTTAAGGCATTACATACACTCAAATTCCAATTCTAATAAATCTGCATAACAAGTTTGTCTTCGTCGTCATCTTCTTCTTTGTTTGATTGTACTATATATTTGTTTGTTGCATTTTCCCCAGCATTGAGTCCTAGAACTGATTAAAGATAACGATTTTGATGGCTTGAATTGATCATTTTCTCTCTTGTTCTTATATGTTGGGCAGTATTTGGAGGCAAAATCATAATAACTAGATTGAAAATGGCAGATTCAAAGGACACTCATCCAGTAAAAGAAGAACAAGTACGGTCCTAGAAGTGTACGAATCCCAAAGAAAACGTTGAAAGCCTGAATGGTAGTGCTGCAGAAGAATTTGAAGAACAACCGCCCCAGAAGAAGAGTATGAAACCCAGAGAAAAAGTTGAAATCCAAAATGATAGTGCTATAGAAGTAATAGAAGAACAAAAGCCCCTATCTTGCGATAAGGCGATAAGGCCACAACTGACGGGGAGTTACAGGGAGGATGTAAAAGAAAGTAAAAGGATCGTCT
Source organism: Pseudotsuga menziesii (assembly GCA_001517045.1). Lineage (NCBI taxonomy): Eukaryota > Viridiplantae > Streptophyta > Pinopsida > Pinales > Pinaceae > Pseudotsuga > Pseudotsuga menziesii. The sequence goes on from LPNX010624642.1 coordinate 514,845, forward strand.
AAGCTCACTAAGAAAGAAAAGAAGCCTGACGCCCCCGTCGAAGACAGAAAAGAAGTCAGCTTCCAAGAAGCCTAAAGCACCTACGGCTAAGTCTCCGGTAAAGGATCCTTCTAAGCCCTCTAACAACCATAATCAATACGTAAATCTTTTCAAAATATATAGTAAATTCAATGAAATTCAAAGAAAAGCTATTAGTTTTTTTTAATATGCTACAGGTTTTATATGACTATAATTATGCATTTTATCAAAACAACTTTCTCTTAAAAGCCTAAAAATGCAATACCATATCTGTAAAATCTATATGAAAAGGACAATTCAATGTAGAAAGAAAACTTTGATTTTAATCCTGTGTCGAAAAACCTTTCAAGAAATAACTGAAATAGCCAAGGATTATGACTATAGCCAGGCATTATGAATATATGTATACAAATTAAAAAACCATATATGCAATCACTTTCTTGAATTTTCCATATAGCTTTCTATAGAGACTTTATGCTGTACCTGAAACTGCATTTTGTTGTTCACATCTAAAGCTTCTCATCGGCAAAACGAGAACCACTGTGTTTTAGGAACAAAACTTGCAATGATTAATCCTCTGGATCATTGTAAAACAAGAACACTTAACAAACAACGAATGTTAGGAACATGAAAGAGAATTGAGCTACATTGTCCGAATAAAAGCAACACCATTTGTGAAGCCTTCTGAGATCCAGGGTATGGTGACAAATAGCAGTTCGTTAAACGCAACACTATCAACGAACACTATATTCTTATCAGGTTGGCCATATACTTCACTAGGTGGTAGGTGATTTTGATAAATAAATTCCAATGAGCAAGCAGGGGTAATTGCAGATGCTGGGCAAGTCTGAACAAGTATTTCATTTACCTGCTGGAAACCAAAACTCAAATGCAAAGATATATAACCACAATGTACCACCTGTGAGGCGGCAATGCATGCTGCAACGTGCCAGTAAGGGAAAATATTTTATATCTGTTAGCTTCAGAAATACACACGTCCCCCTAGGTCTGCTATGGTTGCCTAATAAGCCAAATGACTCGTTGTTATTGCCAATATTTTCGTCAATATAACATTCTCACTCTTAAAGAGTCTGTCTCGGTCTTCTTTTTAACCAGTCTCATACAGGCAGCTAAATTTGTGCATTCATTCAGAGCGTCTCTTCTGGCCAGAATGTATTCAAGATTCAACGAACATTTATCTGACCTGTACAGAGATTTTATAAACAAGCCAAGAAATGGAACTCCAGCGTGATTCAACGAACATTTATCTGGCCTGTACAGAGATTTTATAGACAAGTCAAGAAATGGAACTCCAGCATCGTGGTTCAGGATGGAACTTATCCCAAACAAAACATTGATGGAAGACTCCCACACGTAGTCTGATGAACGGGCCCCATGTGACCGTCTCGGTTCATGCAGTTAATAACATGTCTATGTTTAAGGACACCCGTCAAACAATTTTATCCATTACACAATTATTTATTTAAGATGGGAAGATGGTTTGGCGATTGTATTGACGGATTCGGGGTGTTGTTATTTTTGGAAGTGGAGAGCATGGCGAGGGATTCTTGAAAGTCATTGTTCCACTTCCGAGAAACTATTAACCTTTCCATCATTACCCATTAACTATGCTGATTAGGATTAAGCCACTGTTACAATGCCCATAAACTATTAACCTTTCCATACTTACCCACTAACTATGTGGATTATCATTGATATCCTGTGCTTCCACAACTGCGTCTTGACCTTAAACCAGTGAATGTAGTAATTTACCTAGAAGCAGGACCTTAAACTAGTGAATGTATTAATTTACCTAGAAGCAGCCGCCCGTGAATATAAAAGATAAGTTATGTAAGCCGGTCTACGCAAGGGTTGTTAAGACACCACATCAGGTTGTTGGTATCACCCTTCGCTATAGGGAGAATGCAAAGAAACCTACCTACCTTCTCATAAATGGCTAGCTACTTCAATTAGGCTTCATTTCCATACTAGAAGATAAAAAATTATCTATATCTTCTGTGTCTCAAGAGCCGGATTGCATGCTGCATAGAATTTTGAGACTTTAATTAATAGAATGTAGTTCACAATTACCACTGAAAGTTGTTTTCATTTTGTCCATGTTTAGAAATCACACAATATTCAAGATCAGGACCTAATTTTAGCTAAAGGTTATACCCCAGTTTCTTTATTGGCCATGAATCATGAACAATGAGCAAGCGATTATGGCATACTATCGAAAAGCCTATGATCTTGAGAATATAATATCTGCAGGTCGCTTGTAACTATTTTACATGAGTTTCACAGTTTGGGCTGCTGCAACATGAACCAAAGCACTCCATCTTAAACCAAAGAGCTCAATGACATATGGTAGGGACTTGCTGCATTAGTAGCTCTCCTTGTTTAATACATTGTATTATTAAAGTTTTCTGCAAAAATATTGTGTTAGATAAAGCAGTGCATTTGAAACCCCCCCTACCCTACCTATGCAGGTGGTGCAAGATACATGTCACGGAGGTCACATCAGGAAATTTGCTAAGGCCTTTTTTCCCTGGGCTTCTCTCACCGGCGATGAGGATTTTGATGCTCCAATTAAGTAAGGCAACCCACCCAACCTTTAGGATTTTATTATGGATGGAGACCCTCATCTTTGTGGTTCTTCTTGGGCCACCCACCGAACCTTCTGTGGTTGTATTATAACAGGAATAGGATCCATAACAAATTTGAGTAATAGTCTTTTTAACCTACTCCACAAACTGGGTGCCACGTTACATCCCCAAACCTGGTGACAGTTCAACCCAAACTAGGTGCCATCGGACATAAACAAATCTTGCTTCACACTACGAATATATAGTATAGCAAGCAGCTTCTTCGGGCTTCGGGATACTCATGAAAGAAAGAAGAACGAAAGCGACCACATGGATAGGCTCAAGAAAGCACAGTTATCTAGATAGCTTATTCTTACGGGCCTGGGAGACCCTTACACTCGGTTATAGACATAATAGTTGAATTAAAGTTGGAACAAGTGTTATAAATACATCCTTACTGAAGGAACCATTCAGAACAGACCCTTACAGGAGGACCAGGCTGAGCCAGTAGGAACCATTCCTGTTCACCGGGCGTCCACTTGGATGGAGGACAGAGGAATAATGTTTAGATACAGTATTAATAAGCATGGAGGAGCCACGAGCTTGGGGAGTACAGACCACCACCATTGGGACTTATGTTTAGTTTCGGATTTAGGAGTCCAGGCCCAAGATGGAGGGACAATTACTAATGAATCTAGTTTACTATATCCAAATTTCGAGTTCCAGAACCTAGTGGAGGATATGCCTATTACAACTGACAACCCAGAATTTGCTCTCGAAAAACAACATCTATGGCCAAAGATTTTTTATATTGACTGGAACAACTATAGGGAATGTCTTTGAGATAGATCTTCTTGCTTGAGATACGAAGTTGGCTGCATGGTCAATTCAATGAGGAATAAGTTATTTACGTACCTTTATACCCACGATAAATTGCTGGATTACATGGTTGGATGGAGCTGAGCACTTTTCGTAGCATGCTCCCCATGATCGATTGATGGATTGCATGGCATCGATTAGAATTTACCCATGCGAAATTAGTTGGGTAGCTAGATATGTTGGTGTGGTTGGGTCGTTTTAACTGCCCTCTTAGATTTACGAAATAAAACCAGAACTTTAGAGACATGGTTGTTGGATGGGATGGGATGGAATGGAATGGGGTCATTAGCCCAGGAATTGTAGTAGAGTTCATGCTCCTGTTACAGGACCAATAAGGGGGTGGGGTTACCCTTTCATTTATATCGTTGAACTGCTGCTGGATTACCTACAATACACTTAGTTTTTTGAATCTATTAGACCTTACTTTAGAAGCACCATATTAGTGTTTCTCCCTTACTTTCTCCCGTAAACCTAGGACGATTGGATTGAGTTCTGCCCCACCTCTTTTGAACCCAGGATTTAATCTCTATTTAGTACTGTGATCAGACCTTATCACTCACTTACCATAACTTCTATGGAACAACATCATGAAGTCTTACAAGTTACCCAGTTACCATTTTACTTTTGAGAGTCAGAGGCGCACTCCTATAATACCTTTGGAAGGAGCCACCAGTATCAGACCTTAGGAGCATCATATTGAATGGCATGGATTGATAGGTTGTTGAGTCATGAGCCCTTATACCTTGTTGGAGAATCATCATTCTTACCATAGTGGAGTGGTTGTAGAATAGAATAGACATGCTTGCCATATGCTTTAGATTAGACCGGGTTACCCTTTACTTAATGCACCCTAGTGAGAGAGAGAGAACCCTACCCTATAACATTCAATCTTCTTAGGAAGTCTTCTCTATTAGGAAGTCTTATTAGTAGCTTACAGAGAAGTTACCTTACCTCCTAGTCATAAATTTTGAATGAAAAAGCCAATGCTTGAATGAATAGGGCTCAAACGAAACTTCATGCACCACAGGTTGCCATTACAATTCTTCCCCATGACAATACAATGCTTCCCCAACCCATATGCAATCCCCCACCCGTCTCCAGCTACATGCATAATCAACATGCTTTCTCATCACCGACATAACCAACATGTGCTTGACATAAACAAGTGCTTTTACCCTGGTTCTTTAGCTACTGAGTAAACTATTTATGCTTCTTTTGATTTAACTAAGTTAATTGGGTTGGTGGGTTAATCACTGCCTCTTTGTCTGCCTCCTAGGCCTTTTACTTTAGGGTTATCCAGATCGATCCACCACTATACCGCTTATTTATGGTATACTTGTGCCATGGATCTTTATCTTTGCGAAGTCGTGGTTATTAAAATTGAATTGATGGAATCACGCGAAGGAAGGTGAGGGCCTAGACCCATACCGAAGGTGCCACGATACCACATAACCTGAAAGTGCCACAAGGTTTATTCCATACAGACCCCTTGTTTGATATTGAGCTAAATATCCCTTCTTAAGGGAATGTAATGAATATAAAATCACTTATCCCGACTACCTTAGCCTCCCTTTACCTTCCTGAATGTAGACCCATCGGAATTTTGATAAGTTGGAACAACAGGCTCGATTGCATCAATGATAGAATCACCAGTTGTTGGTGAAGAAGCCAGAAGGTATGCAGGCTATGGGTATCTATCTAGGTATACTAATGCTAGATATGGGTTGGCCATATGAAGTGTTAGGTTGGACATATGAAGTGTTAGCTTTGCCATAGTGATTTCCATACATGCTAGTATTGGGGCAGAGGTTCACCTGACCAAATAGGTTGGTGTCATTTGCAAGGGACCCAATAATAACCTCGATGGAATGGGATGCCCTTGACATAGGTTGATAAATAGAATAATGCCGATGGGCATCAGGAATAACTGAGTCTATATACCCCGACTGTTCATCAATAAGGTTTAAATACTGCACCTTAAGGATGGCTAGTTGTTTAGACTGAGCCATGGTGGTGGCCACATATTTGGTAATAATGGGGAGGATATATTTGAAAAACCAATCCAAGAGGAGGGGGTATTTCTACTTGATCTTACACAAACTATATTGTTTATGCCACTCATGGATGTCATTCGTGATAATTGGTTCTAATTTAGACTCCAGTATCATGATAGTGGGTTATTGAAAGAAAGCCATAAAGCCTTGGCTATGGAATCGAAGGTGGCGTAGGTTCCATTGGGTTAATCAATGTGCTATTTGGTAGCCACCCTAGTGAGGGTGCGCTGAAACATCCTAAGTAATATAGAAGCTGATGTGATGCTATTGGAGGAGCACCATAGGTGGACTGTCATTACATGGTTGGATGGATCCAACATAGGTTGACCCTTTCACTTGGGAATGTCAGAGGGTATATTGGTCAAAATGGGTGGCTAAGCAAGATCATGTTGGATAGGATTATTAATTAGCTTAGCCAAATATGGGTGATTTAGGCTAGCCATGAAGGGTAGGTTAGGTCCAGCCATCATGGATGGACAGATGGTTAAAGAGCTAGACTTACTTTTTACCATTCATAGTATCCTACTAGTATGCTTGACGTATCGTGTTATGATTCAGTAATGGATATAAAGGTAATGAACCTTGGTACGGAGAGAAGTATTTAAGGCTGCTCATCTCCTTTTGAAGCTTCTGGAGGAAGCGAAGCACACTCGACTAAATTCATTTTGTTATTTCAATTGTTGTTTGTTATATCTTCTATTTTTTGGTTATAGATCTTTTGTTTGTTGCCGATAATGTGAAAATGCGGTGGGAACATAAGAAATGCAACATAGCCTATAAACTAATCTAATAGTTTGAATGGTAGGTTTATAAAATAGTTCTAGGAGTCTCTTGTAGTTACCTATGGTTTCTTGGGGTGCTTGTTGGGTGTGTTTCCTTTATAAAATATTAGTTCTAAGGCATGTTGAATTGGGCTAAACTATATTATTCCTTCTCTTTCTCATACTACCTAACTAATTATACTACCTAATAAGCTATATCTAAACCTAAACCTAAGAAGTTGTTCCTAATAGTCACGGGTGAGAACAACTTAACTCATTATTAGTATAGAACTTCAATTTTTATTAGTCATTATTTGTCCTTACCTCTTACCTTATGATTCTTGGATTGGATCGAAGAGACTGACCTTGCGATTATGATCGCTTGCAACTTGTTCTTGTTTCTATTGGAGACTCATCTTGTTCTTATCTTCGCAGAGACTAACCTTGGGATTATTAGTGCTCTTACCTTTAGTTAACTGCACCAGTCACTTACCTTTATAATATTGGATTGACGAATAGTAGTTAGAATTACTTTTTTTAATACCGAATACCCCAGCTCTAAGGAGCTTACTAATTACCTTTAGACCAGATATGCAATGTTTATAGTATGTACGTGTTGATTGGTTGCTATACATACGCCTAGGACTTGCATCGTATACATATGCTTGCTATAACTTGCATTGTAATATGACAATCATTACATTCCTCTCTATAAAGGGTTGGGCTATATTGATTGTTTAATAAGCCATATGGTAACCCTAAGGGATATGCATTTCTTCTTCTACTTGTTGCTTGTGATTGACATATGTGATGTGCAACAGAGAGGTGCATTGATCTTATCATTAAGTTATGTCCCTACCTAGTTTAGTCAGTCATCTCCATAAACAATGCAGGTTGGACTAGACTTAGATGGACTCACCACTAACTTATTTACTTTAATTTGATGTAAATCTCGATATCAGGATATTGAGATTATCTGTAGTTATTAAAAAATCCCTATTACTTCTACTTTCTTTGTAAGCTATAGTGAACAAGACTTTATATGAAGCCTAACCTCTAGTTTCTGAGAAATACCTGGAATTTCCATTATTATGCGTAAACAAGACTTTCAACAGGACCTCTAAATCCTATAGTTTACTTAATTCCTTTAGGTAGCTACTAATAGTGATAGATCCCATGAGTTCATGAGTTATTCCTACTCTTTCTACTGATACAAGAACTTGAGGAACAACTATAATAAGTAAAAACTCTATAATAGAGTTTAGCAGGTCAAGTTGGTTTTTATGCTGTGTCAAAGGTTGGTAAATCTCTATCCTAACGTGTCTAAAAGGAGGAGTTAATAAAGGCAGGGAGTCCAAAATGAGTCATATAAATTGGATCCCTTTGCATATTACCTACATCATCCAAATTAGATTTACTAAATCTACTAAATAGAGTTTCCTAAAGATACTAAATAATAGAGGGAGGGTTAGGTCTTTGCTTTGTGATATTCCTAGTTGCTAATATGTAGGAAGGTGTGCCAGTCAGTAGGAATATGTAGAAGAGTCAGGTTGACCTTGGAAGAATAGCTCTAGTATCTCCTGGACAAGCTCTAAAGATAGATACAGACTAGTTGCTACTTTGTATAAAGAAAGTTTAAAGTATTCTGTCTATCCCTGCTACTTATTGTGTAGGGGGGTGGGAAAATAATGAAGTGAACAGTGGCTATGCATGTGGGACAGGGCTATTGCAATTATAAATTCACACCAAAAGCGAGTAACTACAACTCTTATATATGATTTTAAATTTTATAATCACACACCATTAATACATAGCCCCGCATCGTAGGAGTGCACATACATAACATCTGACATAGCCAACATAGCAATAGATAATAACCAATCATAGTCGATCATAGCCAGTCATAACAGGAGCAGCCATAAGGTATAGCTAGAGGGTCATAGCCTATAGCCCATAAGCACCAGTCATTACCAACCAACCAGCCGAGAGCTCATCATTGCCAATCAGAGTAACACATATTAACCATCCCTCTCCACCTCTATATCGAACTCTACCCTCTACCCTCTACCCTTTAACTCGACCTCCACCAATATGGAACTCTACCTAGAACCTCGAAATAACTTACCGGAACTGCTAGGTTCCTATTTAACTGACATAGATGGCAACACAGGGTTCCTAAAGCACCTCACAAAGACATACTGTCAATTGCTAGTCATTGCTAGGCTGGGATACTTGGATCACCTACCAGTTCTAAAAAACCTTATCATTCAATATTTTGATTTAGCAACAACTCGTTTTTATTGGGTCCGAGACTTATCCTTGACTTATCCTTGGGGGTACTCAAGGTGATCTTTTATTACTAATTTAACAAATTTATCTATTTGTTAAAATTATATTTGCATATCTACGACATTCACTTTTCCATTTCTCATGGGATAGGTGATCCATCTCACCCAGCCATTCCCTAAGTAGTACACAAAAACTTGGGTAGTCAGAAGGAGCCAATCATAATTGGGTTTAGAAGATAGGAATTGGTGGGAGCCATATCCACTTACCCATCATAATAGCCAGTTGGCACTACTCTCCTCTAGTCTATGATACTTCGCATATAGATGTGTACCTTGTCCATAGCCGAGAGTAAGGATAAATAAGTTATTCCCCCATTGATTGATTGAACTAGAAGACATTCATTCTTGGTTACATATGAGCAATATTTATTTAGCCATCGGGTGTTACATCCATCTTGAGTCCCCTCTCCTCCATTGGAACATGGAACATGCCTTCTTTAATCAATGGACAAGAGGAGATTTATCCCATGTGCCATACAAATAAGAGAGACCATACAAATGAGAGAGAATGGATAGACGTATTGCTAGAGCGAGTTGAAAGAGCTAGCTTGTGGGCGAGGCTAGGTGAATGCAGTGATTGACTTAATTGAATGGCTTCATGCTAGGTCCATACAATAATGAGGCTTACACGTAGAGCTACACATAGTGTGCTATAGGGGCCTAATCAAAGGAGCACAACTCCACATGATGGAGAACACAACGGGAACCATCGGTAGATATGGGCGTATAACATAAGGAGAGGGATTTTACACTTACTTGCATGAACTACGGTCCAAGTTTCAATGCACTTCCAGGGCTCTTGGCCAAGTGTCGATGCCAGGTGGCGGCGATGTCGGAAATTGATCCAGGAACGTATCTATGCATTCTCGGTACTCAATACTAGTCAAACTGAGAGAAGAGACAGGGCAACATCTATACGTCCTTGCCAATTAGTCCGATGTTAGAATAAATAGATCTCTAAGAACTCGAGTCTCCTCTCCAAAACAAAATAATAAATAATCGAGTCTCCATAGCCTCTTATCTTCTATAAAAAAGTATTAGTTTAGCCTGTCTCTTTGTAGTCCCTAGTCGCCTTAGCTTAGTCCAAATTGCATCGAGATGTTTACCTTGTCCATTGTAATTTGTAACTTTTATAAAAGAGAGAGAAATAAAAACATTTCATTCTAATAGCATCTAGTTATCTACTCATAGTATAGTAAATAAACTTATAATAGGGTTAGAATTATTTCTTCATTGTAGCTCAGGGGACAAAGCTTATTCACCTTACGCTCTGGGAATAAGAAGCCAATGAATCCATGGGAGCTCTAATATGCTTTCCATGGACCTAAGGCAATGAGGCTAAGGCTTTCACTGTGGAAACCCGGGAGCTAGGGATAGTAAAGGGCTTCTTCTGCAGTGGGTTACATGGAACAATGGCTTAAATCAATTGTTTTCGTGAACACCACCTACCTGGAGACTCAATCTCTACATAAAAACATACGTAATACATATGATATTTGTATCTCTACGTTGAAACATATGATACTCACCGCATATATGCCTTAACTTTGTAATTTGAATATGAAATATTACAGACTAATTAAATGAATAGTAAGCAAGAGCTTACAGTAGTCCATCCATGCAACTAAGTAGTCATAGACTACTCAAGCTAAACAGATTAAGACTTCTTTCTTGTTCAAAGAATGGAGACAACTCTATACATATGATACTCGCATATCTAAGTTTACCTTTTATATTGTAACAAATAAATACATTGTAGCTATGTTGCTGCCATACAAAATATAGGAAATAAGTTACCTATTTTTGTTAAACTGCTTAAACAGCTTCAACAGCTCTTAATAAGCTTTGGAACTGAAAAATAGGGAGTTGTGAGCTCAGTGAACCCCTTCAGCTTACACCACTAACTTGTTCATGCTTGGAGAACCACCCCTTCCTTTAACTAAATAGGGGACAACAAGGCTTTGTGCCTGTACCTTACAGTGTCCGTTCTTGGGGGTAACAGGTTTACCCCTGATCAGGGCGCTTATGCAGGTCTTTAAAAATATGAGAATTACATATATAAGTTTAAATTTTTATGATGTATCTTCTCTAAAAATGCCTTTTTGTGAGGTCATTACCAATGGAGGTTGTTACTGCTTTTTTTCCACCCTGCTCTCAAGGGGTGTTACAAAAGTTGTGATGACACCATGCCCACCACCCAGTTTGTTTGACGTTAACTGTTCCTTGTCCCCAAGAGGTTATTAGTATCCACCAATTTCATTATGGACTTAAAAAGGTAGTCTCATGGCATCCTTACTCCATGGAACTTCCACTCTAGTGAAACAAGGTCTCCTTTCTTTCTTACAGGCAGGCTCCCTTTATTTTGAAGGATACAGTTATTGCCCAGTCAGTTAGTGCCAATTATTGATGGAGAACTTCAGCTAGTAGTTTTTAGTGTGCATGTGGACTTAATATATATATACTGACATATATCAATTTGTTTATAAATCTTATACTCGCATGTCTACGTGATAACTTTGCCATTGTAAGTAATCTGCGTTGGAGAGTCTACTTCCCCATGAAGTTGGAAGAATAGTTCCCCTGAGGATGGAGTGATACTGCTAGAGATAGACCTGGGAGCATGGAACCCGCATAAATGAGATGCCAGACTCTGTGTGTTTGCGATATCCCTCTAGCCAATAGAAAGGACACCAGACTGTGTGGGAGCTGACGCTGGCTGAGACCGGGAAAGTGGAAGAATAAGTTGCTTAGGGGAATGCTTGTTCGAGAAAGGCTGCTTAGGATTATGAGGATGCTATGATAACGGAGTTTTACGAGGAAAATAGATCTGCAACTCTGAAAAAGTTATTGCATAATATTTCATTCATCTATCATATTAGGGTTCTCAGATTCCATGGTCTAAGATGCCCATCTAGTACATATTGATTAGTGCTCATTGCGGTGCCCGAAAACCGAGGACTACCATGCCCTTTGAATGACGATGATATGTCACCTTCCACCCACTCTCACTATCAAACTAATAATGTTATAGCGCTTTTATTCTATGGGTTACCTGCCGGTGCAGTTAAAATCCCTTACACCATCCATCTAATACTCCATCCCTTCTTCTTGCTTTCTTCCTTAAACATCTGGATATGAAACCGGAGTTATAATCTAATTTATTAGACCAACTCCGAAGTATTTCCAAAGTTTGTGTGGATCAGGTTGTAGGAGGAAAAGATTACTTCGGAGTAATATATGTATATGTATATCTATCTGTGTGTGTGTGTGTGTGCAGATATGCATTTTAATTTGAGATTTGAGGTGGACTACGACTTGCTAAATCTATGGACGAGGATGAGACAAGTGTACCTTCTAGATTGATTCATTGCATTCGTTCAAAATTTGAAATAAACAATTATAAAAAAAATAATATAAAAAATAACTAGTAGGCGATGAATGGATAATTGGTAGTTATACCTTGATAACAAATAGCTGATGAATGAATAACCAACAATTCATGGTATATAACTAGAAGACTGTGAGATAAACAATATAAAAAATAATTGATAGTTGATAAATGGATAATAGGGAAAATGCGCGTCGTAATATGTATCTAGGCATGGATAACTCGGAGTTGAACACATTTAACTAGAAGAATACGAGGAATAATTTTTTTTTATAAATTGTCTTTCATTCCATCACTATCTCTCAACCATTTGATCCCTATCGATGTGATCCAACCACAAACTATGTGGGTGTGCTAGTTACACCAATAGACGTTTTTATTTGAGATTTGGGGTGGACTACGACCTATGCTTTTTCATCTATGGGCGAGGATGAGACAAGTGTACTCTCGAGATTAATTTTATGGCAGTCGTTCAAAATTTGAAATAAACAATGAATAACTAGTAGCAATGCATGGATAACTCATACCTGATGAATGGATAACCAACAGTTCATGGCAGATAATTAGAAAAAAAAAAACTGATACTTGATAAATGGATAAGAGGAAGAATGTCAGTGATAACATGTAGCTATGCATGGATAATTTAGAGTTGAACCCGCTTAACTAGAAGAATATGAGGAATAAAAAATAATTCCAAAATGTCTTCCATTCCATAATGATCTCTTAACCATTTGATCCCCAACCACAAACTATGTGGGTGTGCTAGTTTTATAATTGTTTATTTTGAATTTTGAACAACTGCCATAGGATCAATCTGGACAGTACACTTGTCTCACCCTCATGCAATCCTATAAATGCATAGGCCATAGTCCACCCCAAATTCTCAAATAAAAACGCATATCGACGTAATAATCTATTTTTAAGGTTACAGTCAAGTCAGACACCGATTTGGTGTACAAGCGGAAACAATAGTATCTAATAATAATAATAATAATAATATATTTTTAAGGTCACAACCAAGCCAGGCACCAAATTGGTGTATGAGACCTCCTTGTTTGGGGGACAACGATGTAACTGTTACAGTTTAGAGATGTGTACATACCCTACCCCCTTCAGATTTGAACCCATGACATCCAAAAAGGAAACACATGTTCTTAACCATCAGGCCCAATCAAGCTGTAACTTAGTTTTGTATCTTAATTTTATATATGAACTTAAGTTAAAGTGTCTATGGAAACAAAAATATTATTTTCTAAATATTTCAACATAATTAAACTAAAATATTAAACTTTTTTTAAACATATATCTAGGCTGAAATCAAGATAAGAACTATAGCCTTATTAAAGAAATATAGCCTTATTAAAAGACATATAGCCTTCTTAAAAGGCCCATTGCCATGGGCCATTGAGTTCCAACGTGCTTGAATAATGTGCTTTAACATTAATTCTTGTTAGTATCAAAATCACTTAATAGATTTGGGATAAACAAAATCACTTAATTGAATAATGTGCTTTTGATTAAATCCTAACATCAATTTTTTTCCGAGCATGCCAACACATTAACTCATGCCATCTCGTTTTTCAAGATTATGGTGCTAGAATAAAATTTAATGATAGAGATAGACCATATCCAATGGTTCTACGCTTTTAGGTGCTCCTCACCATGAGTAAGAAGCTACCTAGTCCCCCATGAATGACTTCAACAACTTCTCATAGAGGTGGCAATGGCTTCCACATTACCTAGGTAACCTAAAGGCATGGGCGTAGAAGAAGTTGGTCCCTATGCTACCTAGTAATGGCAAACAACTCACAACAAATATACTTTATTTTCAACCACAATTCTAATAAGAATTTAATAAATAATCTAGAATGAGTAAATTTTACTATGATCAATAGTATATAAGTTTAAGTTTGCCGAATTTTGAATTTGACCTATATGATAAAAAAAATAAAAAATTTAAAAAGAATATTCGACCAAGAAAGGTTGGTATATCTTACAATATTAAAACAAGGTGCTTCCTTTATTTAGAAAAATCTAAGAGAAACTTTATTAATACCTTTAAAATGCTATTTCTCGAAACGTCCGAATATACGAATTCCGGGGACAAATTCATCGAGAAACACCGAAAACAAAAATTTACCGGCCATAAATCTAGAAATTTTTTCTGCTTAAGGATTTTAAAGCTGTCACTTCCACTTCCACCGCCAAAAATCAGTTTGCGGGGGATTTTGTATGTAAATACGTGGTGAAAGATTGGCCCAAAATTTATTACAGCGATGATTCCGGCACCAAACTTGCATCAGATTGGCCACCTTCTACCAAAAATCTCCCAACAGAATTCCAAAATAAAGTCATTTGAAAAAATCACGGTATTAACTTCAAACCCTCAACTCAGTTTCTTTGTATAGGTTTGTTAATGTGACGTGGAATTGGAAACGTGTTATCATATGGATAGTGTTATGTCTTAGGAGTACACGTGGCAAGTGTGTGCTTGTCCATTCTCTTGTCACTCTTGTGCACTTGCAAAATATCACATGTATATTATATTACGTGGCAAGTATGTGGTTGTCCATTCTCTTGTCCCTCGTGTGTACTTGCAAGATATCGCATGTATATTATATTTAATAGTGGGAAGGAAAGTTGTGAACGTGTAGAGTGTTGGATGGCATATGAGAGCAAGTGGTTGAGAGTGGTGTTTATCTAATTTATTGAGAACAATATTAATATATGGTTTTGGTGCGGGTTAATCACGACACGTAAATAAAATATTTCTCAAGTCAAGATGCACAATTTAGATTCATTTGTGGAGGTAAATGCTCGGAGGTTTTAGTAGATGTTTTTATTATTAATTGCTTATAAATCGTTAAAAATTAGTGCACTTTATGTGTTATGTGTATCGTAATTTACATGATATTTTATTATTATTTTTATTAGATGATTAAAAATGTGCATCGTATAATTCACATGACAAAGAATGTGGATCCTGGTGAAGTGAAACATGTAGAGAGCTGAGCCGAGCCGAGTCGAGTGTGGGACTGAGGGAGATGTATGTATGTTTTTTTCTCCGCGAGGGGCTGATACAAGGTCGATCCTCTATGATGATTTCAGTCGTAGAAACTGCTAGCTTTCTAATCTATTTACTCTCTTCTAGGGTTTAAGTCTTTTAGGGTTTCAGAAGAAAACTTTTCCTTTTCACTTGGTTTCTCTTTGCTTGCTTAACAAACGCTGAACCTGCTAGTTTTATCGCTCCTCTACTGTGTTTTAGATCTCCCAAGACTATTAGTTCGAAGAAATCTATCCCTATTTCTCGGGGTTTGGGTTTTGGCAGTCTGTTTGTTTCTCTGGGGGTTGGTACAACTCTCCAGGAAGCTCCTGACATCCCTCAGAAGGCGTCTGATCTTAGGCCATGCAATGGCGGTTCTTCTCTCAGCCTCGCTGACAAAGAGGGTTTAAAAGAAATTTTCAAAAAGAAGTGCATTCGAAGGAAGAGTTGTCCTCTCAACCTTGCACTAAGGGACGATGTCAGAATGGCGAATGTCATTCCATTATCAGACTTGGCTCTGGTTGGTTGTTTCGGTGGTCATGGGGCTTCAGTGCAAAATTTTAGGGTCTGGTCAAGGGACCTTTGGTATCCGATCCTTGGTTATGCCCTGGACTGTTACGCCTTAACCAAAGGTTGGTTTGTAACTATTTTCCAGAATTCGGAGGATTCTTGTCTTATCCTGAAGGGGCATTGGTTATTAGGTAAATCTGTCTTCAATTTAACTAGATGGCGCCCCACTTTCAACATTGGTTATACCAAATTAGCTTGACAAAATGATCTGGGTCAAGCTTCCTGGCCTTCCATCTGAACTGTGGTCTGAGGAAATATTTGAGCTCATTGGGAACGCCATTGGCTCCTACATCAAGGCAGATTACACATTCATGGAATCTAGACATATGACGGTGGCCAAGTTCTTAGTTGAACTTGACTTACACGATGATTTATGGGATGAAATGTCTATCACTAAAGGGGATTATCAACACAAATAATTTCTGGACTACACTGGAATTCATTTTCGGTGTAACAGGTGTCACTCCTATGGACACGTAGTCAATGATTGTAATATGCCTTTCATAAGTCATTTACGGCACAAAGACATTAATGTCCTAGATCCAAATTTTCCTATGGAGGACAAGATTTCTTCGGTGGTGGAAGTTTAGACTTCAACAACGTTTGTTCCCACTAAAGTACCTGTCGTCAGAGGCTCCTTTGCTGACTCCCTGGAGGTTTACGCTACAGAAGCTGGCAAGCTTATTTTTGGATCTCTGCGCTTCCAAGCTACTACAAACTTCTACAGCTCCAGTGGGATCAAAGGGCTTGGTACAACTCTTTTCTCGCAGGAATTTGGGCTTTCATTTACTATACTGAATATTTATGGACCTAATGCTGGTAGACCTAAATACTGGAATCAAGTGCTTAGCTTAGGATTCCACTGCTTTGATGGATTCATTTTGGGTGGCGACCTTAATTTTTCTCTTGGAGAAGCTGAAACATGGGGCCCTAATACCATCAAAGACCCCTTAATTGACTACTTCCTGAGGTTTCTTGATGAGAAAGGACTTATAGACCTTCCTCTTGTACACCTTAAACCTACATGGAGCAATAAGCGAGTGGGGGTGGACTGTGTATCCAAAAGACTGGATAGGTTTCTTATCAATCACAACGCTCTTATGATGGCTCCCTCGATACAACATTGGATTGGAGAGGGTGGTCTCTCTGATCATCAGCCTGTGTTTTTGGACTTCAGATTTCTTCCTAACAAACCATCCACCGCTTTTAAATTCAACTCGGCTGGGATAAACATGATTCCTACAAGTAGTTGATTAGGAAGATGTGGATTCCATATTCCCTGGGTAGCTCTTCTTCAACTGCAGAACAATTCACCTGTAATCTTAAACTGTTCAAGAAGGATTTCAGAACCTTGGCTAAACAACATCGATGTACTTTAGAGGCTGGTCTTCTACATATAAAAATGGAGTTGTCTAATTTTACAGCTACACATCCCCTGGGTTTTGCTTCCATGGACAAGAAAGAGAATTATATGGATCTAGAATCTAGAAAGAAGATGATTCTAGTAGAAAAGGAACTATCTATTAGACTTAAGAACAGAGCCACATGGCTTCTTCAAGGTGATGGTAATACCAAATCTTTTCATAACTTCTATCGACACAAGATAACCAATAATACTATTTGGCAATTGGATAATGGGGATGGTCAGATGGTCTCTGGTTTTGATGATCTCGCTGAGGTAAGCATCAAACATTTCTCTACCTTATATAAGGAAGATTCTGGATCAACTATTAGGAATATGATGGATCTAGTGGCTTTCTTTCTTAATTCAACTACAGAGGAGCATAATGAACTTATGTCTAAGTAGGTTTGTTTGGCGGAGCTTAAAGCTGTGATCTTCTCAATGAAAGCAGATAAAATCCTAGGGCCGGATGGTTTCCCAATCAAATTCTACTTGGGATTTATGGATATTCTTGAGTGTAACCTACTTGTTGTTGCCGAAGAGTCTAGGGTACAAGGCAAGAATCTTGGTATTTTTAACAGTACATTTATAACACTTATCCAAAAGAAGGATAGAGCCTTGATCCTAGATGATTATAGGCCTATCTCTCTATGCAATGCAGTGTACAAGGTTATTGCCAAGATTATCGCCAACAGAGTTGAAGGTTTTCTGTTTGGGTATATCGGTATAGATCAATTTGCTTTCCTCAAGCATAGGCACATACATGAACCCATTGTTATTGCACAAGAGGTCCTACATTATGCCAAGATCCAGAAATTGTGTTTGGCTCTCTTTAAAGTAGACCTCTCTAAAGCATATGACCATGTAAACTGGAACCTGATCAGATTAATCCTTCTATAGATCGGGTTCTTACTTAATTTGGTCAATTAGATCCTTGCTTCAGTACAATCTGTCTCTTTTTTAGTACTTATCAATGGCTTGGCTTCTAACTTCTTCAGGCCGGGCCGTGGCCTTCGATAGGGATGCCCTCTTGCTCCATTATTATTCATAATAATGATGGACGGGCTTAGTCATATGGTGACTAAAGCAACTTCTTCAGGAATTTTCAAAGGTTCCAGGTTTGATGGTAACACCTTCGTTTCCCACCTTTTCTTCGTAGATGATTTGTTGTTCTTTACGGATGGCTCCCGTAGGGATGCGCTTATCTTTAAATCCTCTATTAGAATTTTCTGTTCCGCCACAGGTATGATCTGTAATAAACTGAAATCATCGAATTCCTATATGAATATGGATCCTAGGGAGGAGATCTAGCATTCTCATAACTTTGATTACTTAATAGTAGTGAATGTGGCTTTAGGCATAAAAAATCTCAGATATTTTATAAAGCCTAATGCTTATTCTAAAAAAGACTGGGGTTGGATGCTGGTGCACATAGAGAATAGGTTGAAGCTATGGTGTAACAAATGGATTTCTCGCGGGGGTCGACTGATTCTGATCAACTCTATCATTGAAGCCATTCCCGTATATTGGTTTATGCTGACTTATGTTCCTGCTAGTATCTTTCAGAGGCTTCAGATTCTTTGTAAAAATTTCTTATGGGGAGGTAAGGATAAGGTATAGGTTTTCTCATGGATAACTTAGCAACAAATATCCCGACACAAAGTATTGGGTGGCTAGGGTATAAAGGACTTGCCTTGTTTTTCCAAAGCGCTTGTTGCTAAATGTTCCTAGAATATAGTCAATGGCTCAGGTTTATGAAACCATATCATCCATCACAAATACGTTGGTCCTCTTTCTACAGTTGAATGGATTCGTGCCTCTGATAAGTCCTACCTGCACTCTTCTATCATATGAAAGGTGATTATTAAATCGTTTGAACTTATAGGAGGATGGTTGGCTTGGAACATTGGAAACGATAGATCTGTTAAAATCAGGCAAGATTCATGGGTTGGTGGCAATGATTTCACACGTTTCCCTACTGATATGATACATATTCTGTTAGAACGCAGATTTACTCATTTACACCAGATCCATATACAAAATGTTCCTTCGTTATCTTATCAGTCCTGGTTATCGATTGTTGACCTTGATCTTTCTACGGGAGAGACTATCATCTAGGATCAATACATTCAGAATTTACAAAACAGTATGGTTCACCTTTCTAACAAGCCAGGCGCTCTTCTATGGATTAAAAATCCCAATGGTGGGTCTTACTCTCCTAAACTGGGTTACCTGGCGCTCAGAGAATTGGAGGATGTTCCTTTGCCGACATGGTGGTGTCATAGTATCTGGAAGCTCTCTTTCCCTCTCAAAATCAAGATCTTTTTAGGGTTGTTTTAGATGGTAAAATCTCAGTTTGGGAAACATTGACTCACAGATTTTTATCAGGGACTAGCAGATGTCCATTATATGAATAGGATACTGAATCCATTGATCATCTCTTTATATACTGTACATATGCTCAGGAAGTGTGGAGTCATATAACTCACATAACTGGTATACCTCATTTTTGGACTGGGTCTGATATTAAGCTCTCTTAACTGGCCTGGACTCGTAGTTTATCCTTTTCTACATTTGCATCTCTCCCTATATTTGCAGTGTGGGGTATCTGGCTTCTCGGAATAAGAAGCTATTTGATGACGTTCTTATTCCGGCTCAAGTGTTTGTTGGTTGCAGTCTCGACATTTTTAAAGCCTTCCCTTTGCCGGCTACTCTTAAACCAGTCCGTGCCATTATTGCTCCCATTGTGGATGATTCCTGTCCGTGGATTTTTTGGACAGTGCTTCCCAAGGAAGGCCTCGGGTTGGCAGTGTAGGTGGGATTCTCCATCTTTCCAATTCTATATTTGTTCATTTCACGACAGGCTTGGGTGATGTTTCGAATAACCATGCTGAATTTGCAGCTTTCAAAATCCTTTTGAGGCTCTCTCTTTCTCTTGGAGTGGACATGCTTCAGCTTTTTGGTGACTCTAAATTGGTAGTGGATTGCCTTAAATTGTATAAGTCCCGAAGGGATATATTTCTCCTCCCTCTATATGAGGACATCGATAGATTTAGACTCCACTTTCAAAGGCTCTCTTTTCAACATATTTTTAGAGAAAGCAACTCAACGATTGACTCTCTATCTAAGAAAGGCATTCTCCCGTTGACCGGTTTTTTAGAAAAATTGGAGTTGTCTGATGGCTCTATGGTTTCCTTGGGTCATAGCTGCTTCTAGTTACCTCTTCAAGTTTGGTTATATTTTGTTGCAGATCTGATTAGCAGTCTTATTTTTGTACATTTTCTTTGATAGTTTTGTTGTTTATCTGACATTCTGACAGACGCTATGTATTGTTCTATTTCATAATGTGTATGACCTAGAGGTCTATTGAATAATATGGTTTTATCTAATATAAAGTTGTGATAATTTTCTATGGAAAAAAACTAAATATTGGTACCCTCATGCACTTACATACAACAAATGCACCATCAAACAATGTGCAAAATAAAATACTCACCAGTTCCCTTGAAATATAAAGTACACTAACTATAGCCTTGAAACTTCATTATAAAATATATATTTTTGTATTAAAGAATTCAAATAAACTTAACAACGCGTTTACATAAATTTTGATGTTTCGGCGCGCTATCACATAAGATGCACTACAATGTGGTGTTGTGAAAAACATAAGCCCTTTTGCGCTTGATGTATAATGTGCACTAACTATGCACACATCCTTCAATTCTAATATAGATTTTTTTGTTATAAATTTTGAAAAATCGTTCCGGTGTGCAATAGAGACAAATGCACAATCAGGTGGTGTGATAATGGGCCTTTCACCACATTGCACATTATATTCATGCCCACCATCAATAATTTCTACATTTAATTAGGAATTTTATTTTAATAGACAACTATTGATGAAGTAGAATATAGAAGTGGTTTGGAACTGATGGAAGGGAAACAGACTGAACCCTACTCTCATGGGGAATATTACCCATTTTGCGGCGACCACCGATGATTATACCTGACTTTCTCTGGAGCACAGACTTATATGCATCTTTTTCTTCTATGATCATTTTTTCACAGGTTCTTTACCCTATCTAGGCATTGCGTTTCTCTTTTATATTACTTATTTAATGGTTTACATGCGGGGCTTACTATTTTATTTTCTTTTGGTTTTCACTCTTGTTTTTTGTTTTCTTGTCTAACGTCCCTAGGAAACTAGAGTCAAGCCTTTCATTACGATAGGACTAGTACCAACCAGTCAAAAAAAGTGGGAATTCTATCCCTGTTTTGTCACCTTTTCTTTCTAGCTGGTGTCGGTTCCCTTGGTTAGGGTTTTGGATTTTAGTTTTTCTTCACAGTTTTACGGCTCTGGGCTCTTTTGGTCAGTATCAGCTTACTGGGTTAGGTTTCTTGACTATTCTATTTCCCCCCTATATTCTGCGGTTCTTGGGTGTTGGGTCTGGCGTACCGTTGTGGATATTTTTCTCTATTTTCTAGTGGTCAGAATGGCCACACTTTCCCCTTTCTCCCCAGGGGTTCATACCAACCCTCATGCTTGTTGGAATATATTATATTCCTTGGAAGGTAATAATGTCTTTGTATTATGTTGGAAGTTGTCTACAATCTTATGTAAAACAGTAATACATTTAACCCATAGTTATATGGTGTTGTATTTACTTGTGTAGACTATTTGCCCATGGTATTGTATTAAGAGATGTTATTTTGGAGAAATATATTATCCCACATGCAATATATGATAGTAATTCCTCCTCATCTCTTAGTATATAATAGGGTCAAGTGAGTCTCTACATATCATGTATTCTTGATGTAGTAGTGGTACTATTGTGACAATGTTGTACATCATCTATATTCTTTGGGGAATTTGTTAAGAATGAATTTGAAGCTTTTTTATCTAAACATGGTATTTAACACCAAAAGACTGTACCTTACACACCTCAAAAAAATGGTGTTGCTGAACAGAAAAACAGAACTTTAGTTGAAATGGCTAGATGTATGCTTTATTCTAAAGGATTACATAAATTTTTTTGGGCTAAAGCTATAAGTTGTGCAAACTTTATTTTAAATCGCGTTCCTACAAAAGTCGTTAAACATGTTACCCCCGAGGAAAAATGGAATAGTCGGAAACCTGATATTAGTAACTTTAAGGTGTTTGGTTGTGAATGATGGGCTCATATTCTTAACGATATACGGAAAAAATTAAATCCCAAGTCTCACAAATGTATATTCCTTGGTTATTCTGAGGATTCTAAGGCTTACAGATTATTTGATACCTCTACTCAAAGTGTTATCATCTGAAGGGATGTTCACTTTGCTGACGTATCTTCACCACCTGATTCTGTCGAACCTCATGTTACATTGAATATCCCATTGTCTCCTATTACTCCTATCTCAGTTTCTTCTTCCAGTTTTGTGCCTGTTGTTGATCCTACTTCATCCTCTTCTTCAAGTATTCCACCTGAATGTACTGAAGCTGAAGAAACTTTTGTTTCCTCTAACCTTCCTGTTTGGGCCCGAAAAACTCTTGAATCTGCAGGTAGTGAGGTCAGTAACCCTTCCGACCCTCATAGAACTAGATATAACTTTTCCCTTATGACCAAAGTTTTGGCCACAGACGATCCTATCTCTTATGCTCAAGCTCAAGGTAAACCTCAATGGGAACAAGCTATGAATGCCGAGTATGAGTCTCTTATGAAGAACAAGACTTGGTCTCTTGTTCCTCTTCCTGTTGGCAAGAATTTAGTTGGTTGTAAATGGGTTTATAAAACTAAGTTCACTGCAGAAGGACAGATTGAAAAGTATAAAGCCAGGTTAGTTGCAAAAGGTTTTAATCAACTTGAAGGTATAGATTATATTGAAACTTTTGCTCATGTTGCTAAAATGAATACAATAAGAACCATTTTATCTATTGCTTCATCTTATAAATGGGAAATACACCAAATGGATGTTAAAAGTGCTTTTTTAAATGGTGATCTTAATGAAGAAATTTATATGCAACAACCTCCTGGTTTTATTAATGTTGAATCATCAAATTTAGTATGTAAATTACACAAGTCTTTATATGGTCTCAAACAAGCACCTAGGGCTTGGTATGATAAAATTGATGCATGTTTTTTGAAGAATGGTTTTAAGAGTTGTATATCTGACCAAATATGTATGTTCAGAACTTTGGTAGTAATATTCTCATTGTTGTTTTATATGTAGATGATCTAATCATCACAAGCAGCCATCTTACATTAATTCAAAATCTAAAAAGTGATCTTCAAAAGCAGTTTGAAATGACTGACCTTGGTTTATTGCATTATTTCTTGGGTCTTCAAATATGGCATATGGAAAATGGTATGTTTCTCTCTCAACCGAAGTATGCTACAGACCTGTTGGCTCGTTTCCATATGAGTCACTTGTAAATATTCTCCTACGCCATTTCAGTCTGGTGTAAAGTAACTGTTGAGTGTACCACACCGCTTGTTGATGCTACTCTTTATCGTCAGCTTATAGGCAATTTGGTATATTTAACTCACAACCGACCATATCTCTCTTTTTCCATCAGTTTGGTTTCTCGGTTCACGTAGCAACCTCATGAAATTCATTGGAAGGCATCCAAGAGGATTCTGAGATATTTACAGGGGACATTACACTATGGTGTTTTTTATTCGAGCAGTACTAAAGTTTCACTCTCTGGTTACATAGATTCTGATTGGGAAGGTGACAGTTTTGATCGACAGTCCACTGCAGGTTATGTATTTCAACTTGGTTCAGGTCTGATTTCTTGGTCGAGCAATAAGGTGAAGACTCTTTCTTTATCTTCATGTGAAGCAGAATATAGAGCAGCCAAAGAAGCAGTTTGGTTACGACATGTTCTTATAGAGCTTGGTCTGGCTCCAAAATCGTCCACTATTTTGAAATGTGACAATCCATCTTGCTTATAATCTGGTATATCACTCCAAGACAAATCATATTGACCTTGACGCTCATTACATTCGCGGACTTGTGGAAGATGGTATTCTTTCTCTTCAGTTTGGTCCTACCGAGCAACAGGCAACAAATATCTTCACCAAATCCTTCACCAAGGTGAAGTTTGTGCATCTTCGTTCCTTGCTTGGAATGCGGGAAGTTGTCATCATGGGGGAGCAGTAATGACTCCTTCCTTCCTTAGTGTTAGTGTGGGCCCTTCTCCCAACCATTATTAAGGGGAAGTGTTGGAATATATTATATTCCTTGGAAGGTAATAATGTCTTTGTATTATGTCGGAAGTTGTCTACAATCTTATGTAAAAGAGTAATACATTTAACCCATAGTTATATGGTGTTGTATTTACTTGTGTAGAATATTTGCCCATGGTATTGTATTAATAGATGTTATTTTGGAGAATTATATTATCCCACATGCAATATGTGAGAGTTATTCCTCCTCATCTCTTAGTATATAATAGGGTCAAGTGAGTCTCTACATATCATGTATTCTTGATGTAGTAGTGGTATTATTGTGACATTGTTGTACATCATCTATATTTTTTGGGGTGTTTGTGCTTTGCTCTCTTGTAAGATTGGAGAAGACATTCTGGAGATAATATAAGACTACCTTCCCGTGGATGTAACCCATTAGGGTGAACCACGTATATCGGTGTTCTCTTGTCCTTTTCTTTTCATGTTCTTATATTTTATGATATGTTGTTGGTTTCTTAGGTAGGTTAACTAGTTTAACTTGACTCTACTCTTCTAACAATGCTCGGGTTCATTTTTCTTTAGTGGGATCTGAAACCGGATCTCAGCCCTTGGTGGCTTTGAACGCCGAAATTCCTTCTGATCTGGGCTTTAGGAAAAAGGCACTGGGTATTGGTTTGGATGGTTCAGCCTTTGGGAACTCTAGCTTCCATTTGAGAAGGTCAAGGGTGGACGACCTGTATGCGTTTTGGGAAAAGATGTAATTGTCGATATGGTCTCAACATTATCACTCCGCGCTCTTCTTGGTCGCTTCGATTATCTAAAGCTATCTTGTGTGAACATTTTGGCATGGGTTCGGATGCACTGGAAGCCCCTACTCAAGTCGTTTCCTAAGGTAATGACCCTCATAAATGGATGGGTACTCTTCCAGTTCCTATATGAGGAGGACGACGCTATTATTGAAAGTCAATAATGGGTGATTGGATAGAAATCCCTTGTCCTTAGCCATTGGTATACTGGATTCGACCCGCGCACGGAGCATGTGCTAAGAAGACATATTTGGTTGATACTCTCGGATTTCCCTATACAATGCTGGAACTTAAAGGGCTTTATGGATGTATCAAATTCCATAGGTACATTTATTCTCATTGAGGATGACCAGCTGTTGGGTTTCAACCCCTCATCACCTAGGGTTCTGGCTATCTTGGATCTGTCGGATCGACTTTCGGGGAATTTGGAGATTATCTGGGAAGGTGGTTCCATCATCCAATGCTTGGAATATTGGTGAGTCGCCTTTAGATGTCATTAATGTAAGTCAACTGGTCACTCAAAGGATGTATGCCTAGCTATGGGATATAAAGCATCTAATCCGAATTTTGATGGGGCTCACCCGGAGGAGTCTCTAGAACATTCTGGTAAGGAATATTCCTTTTCCATCCCTCTTGATAAAGACTCAACGCTTAGCTTCGTGGTTAATTTTGCTCTGTCTTTACCTTTATTATTGTAGTTTTTGTTGACTTATACTATTTTGAGTTCCTTGACTTTAGCTGGTGGGGAGGGGTTCATCCCTTCTACTCGACTTGATGCACTTGGGGGATCTAACTCTCCTGTTGTTGAGGGTGGGGGCTATTATACTGGACACCCATCCATATAAACCTTACATCCCTCCTAGTTTTGAGTTGGGTGGGGATATTGGGTCCATTTTTGGGACCTACGACTTTCCTCCTCTTCGTCTCGCTGATGGATTGGACATCACTATTTCACATTCACCTGTTCAAGAATGCTCACCAATAGAGATTCTGTCGGTTTGTGGAAAGGGTTTTGTTGTGAATTTCCTGGATTCTCCTCCCTCTGATGCAACTCAACCGCTCCATACATTTTCTGTGAATTCTGACGACGCCACTTTACAAGAGCTAGATAGTAGGGGGATGGACCCCTCTATAGTTAACTCCGCATTACTTTATTCACCTCTTTTGGTACATTCAATGAATGCTAGCACCAGTCCTGAATTTTTTTCTATTTCAGCTCTTAGATCTGCTAATGTCTCAGTTTGGAAGGCCAGAAAGTCTGTTAAGGGAAACATGAAAGGGGTCAAAGACGCTATTAGGGAACAATCTTATATCAACCCTAGGGTTGTTCCTCTTGCTGAACGTGGGTTGTCATCCAATCCTGAGAATGCCTCACCTTCCATCCATCAGGCTCTTAGAGACACTGCACCCCCCTCTTTTATTAATCGATGATCCTTTGCACCCTTAATGTGCAAGGGCTCTGTGAAGGCCCGAAACATGTTGCCATTAAAAACCTTCTTGACTCTACTCGCCCGAAAATTGTATTTTTCCAAGAAACTATGTCTTCTAGTGCTATTGTTGTTGTTTTTTTTCCTTTGCTTGCGACCTAATTGGCTTGTATGTGAAAAGGATGCTCTGGGCCACTCGGGAGGCACTTTGATGGCCTGGAACCCTCGTCTGGCTAAATTAAAAGCTTATAATACCGGTTCAGGTATTCTAGTTTTCGGAAAGCTATTGGGATTCATTAAATCCGTATATCTTATGAATGTTTATGGACCTTACAACTCAAGAATGGTTTTCTGGGACACCGTTAAAGCTGCGGATATTCTGTCTCTTCCTTTTAGCTAGTGATCTAATTTTCTCTTGTTGACATTGTTCCGGCGGTGTCCTCTCCCACCTGGTCGAATGGACGTTGTGGCACTGATCATATTGCAATATGCCTGGATCGATTCCTCCTGGGGGACACTCTCAATGATTCCTTGGGTAAGTATCGGACTTGGCACCTTTCTATTGGTGTTTCAGATCACCGTGCTGTACTTCTCCAATTGGATTTTGATCACAATTTTAAGCCTGATCCCTTTAAATTGAATCCTACTTGGATTATTGAAGAGGATTTTAACTCCTTTGTGAAGGACGAATGGGCTCTGTTGGAAGCTGATGTTCTGAGGCATCTTCGACCTATGCAGGCTTTTCTTTTCAAATTAAATAAATTGCGTCCGATGGTTATTTCTTGGGAGAAGGCTAAAACTCGGCCGGATAATGTGCTGTTATGTGAGATTGATGTCGATATTCGAACTCTTGAGGATCTGATGGATTTGGATCCTTATAATGAGGGAAGGATTGGGGTTAATAAGGACCTATTTACTCAGAAGCATAAAATCCTCCTTCAAAAGGAAGAGACTACCAGACAGAAGAGTAGGGCCATCTGGCTGAAGACTGGTGACAAAATTACTAGGTTTTTTCACAACTTTTCAAATAAGTGGCGTATCATAAATTCCATATAGGAAGCACCTGATGAGAATGGAAATATTGTATATGATCTAGAATCCGTTAAATCTATGGAAAAAAAACATTTTGTCAATTTCTTCAGAGATCTGCATACTACTAACATTAGTGACCAGCTGTCCATTATTAAACTCTATCCCAAGTTCTTTGATGATGCTGATTGTGAGAATATCAGGAGGCCGATCACTGTAGCAGAGATTGAGATGACATTGAAGGGTTTTTCCAAGGATAAAATCCCGAGGCCTGACAGGTGGACTGTTGAGTTTTATTTACACTTTTTTGGATTACTGGTAACAGAGATGATGGAAGCTATTGAAGACACCATAAGTTCGGGCTCCATTCCGGATTCACTAAACAACACTTACCTTACACTTATTCCGAAGTTGGACTGTCCTTTATCTTTTAATGATCATCATCCGATTGCTTTGTGCAATCTTATTTACAAGCTGGTTACTAAGGTTATTACTGAAAGAATTAAACCTGTCATGGGCAAGTTTATTTCAGTAGAACAATTTGTATTCCTACCTGATAGACAGATTCTGGATGCAGTGGGAATTGTGCAAGAAGCACTACATTCGGTAAAATCCAAAAATTCTTCTGCCATACTGTTGAAATTGGACTTGGAAAAAGATTATGACAAGGTGTATAGTTCATTCCTCAGACTGATATTGTTACAGGTTGGTTTACCTTTCGACATTATTCAGTGGATCATGTCATGTGTCATGTCTGCTAGATTTGCTATTCTTGTTAATGGAGTGCCTACTAATTTCTTCAAAATATCTAGGGGCATCTGCCAGGGATGTCCTTTATCTCCATATCGTTTTTTGCTGATCATTGAAGGCCTAAGTAGGATTCTCTCCCAGGTAAAAGAAAAAAGTAAGATAAAAGGCATCAAAGTTGCTGGTGGGTTTCACCTCACACATACTCTCTTTGCGGACGACGTACTGATCTTTGGTGATGGGAATGCTATGGAATGGGCACATATTAAGGATTTGATTGATTATTTTTGTGCTCCAATTGGGATGACTATTAGTGACCACAAGTCTATTTTTTGTCATTTTGGTATTGATCCTGGTATTGTGGACTTGATTGATTCTCATCTCCCATACAAGTGGTGAACCCTTGAAGAAGGTTTTGCTTACCTTGGGTTCCACCTAAAGTCAAACAATTATCTTCATGAATATTGGTCCTAGATCATTAAGAAATTCTAGGGAAGAATAAATTGTTAGTCGAGTCACTGGTTATCCTTGGGTGGCCAAGTTACTTTGGTCTTGGAGGTTCTCCAATCTGTCCCTGTCTACTGGATGTCTTTATTTTGTATTCCCGAGGGTGTTTTGTCTATTCTTAGGAGTCTGATGTTTCGATTTTTATGTAATGGGACTAAGGATAAGGTAAAATTGCATTTGACAGGCTGGGAGTTAGTTTCGCTGCCTAAGGTATGGTGAATCAAACATCTCAGCAGCTTCAATATATCAATGTGTGAAAATTTTTATGGAGGGGTATAACAAATATTGGTTTATGGGGTTGCATTATAAGAACAAAATATATGCGCATAATCCCTATGGATATTTGGCTTCGGGAAGCTAAGTTCAAAACATCATCCATGTCGGTAGTGTGTAGAAGCCTGTTTCACACTATAAATTATATTCTACCTGACCTCTGCTGGAAAGTGGGCAGAGGTATTCTTGTTTGTGTTGGACTGGACACTATTTTGGGCATCAAACTTTTTGCGATCTCAAGACCTATTCTGGCTCATCTCCATGACAAGAATTTGATTTTGTTAAATCAGATCTACATTGCTGCTGATAATATGCATCCAGGTTGGTTAGCGGCGAGGGATATTGGGTTAACTGACGACTTGGCTACGGAATGGGACTCATATAGGAATAATCTTTTTGAGGCAGGTATTTCTATTACTTCAGATTGTGACTTGTTGATCTAGGTTGCAAATAAGAAATCAGGCACTGTAACTGCTAAAGGGGCATACCTTTCGGTACTAAAGCTATGAAGAGAACCTAAGCTGGTGTGGTGGCACAATTCACTATAGAAACTAAAGTTATCAAATAAGATTAAATTCTTCACCTAGCTTACGATTAAACAAAAAATCCTCACTTGGGATTCCTTGCAACATCGGGTTTTTGTCGGACCAGGTATATGTGTTCTTTGCCATAATGGAGAGGAATCGACTGCTCATATCTTTGGTGACTGTATTTTCTTTCAGTGCACTGACAAACTCTTTGTGATGAACTAAATATTACTTGGTGCTAGAATCACTCGGGGTTGGAGAAAAATCAGAGATATTGGGAATGTGTGCTACATTTGCTTTTGGATATCCCACTGTAACTTATGTGGGAGGTATGGCGGGTCAAGAACGAATTCATATTTCAAAATATTCATGTTAACCTCTCTCGTATTATGATGAAGCTGTGGAACTACACTTATTTCCCGGTGGGGGCGATGTTAAAAGGGGGATGTAGAAATATCAACTATCCTCTGATTTTAACAGATGGAATGGTGGGATCTTTTGATGGCACATAGAAATATGGGCATTGTGGGGTAGGTATGGTAATTCGCCTCACTCTGAATCAGTCATTTACTATCCGGATGGACATTGGTCGTGGTACAAATACAAGGTATGAAATCCTTGCACTTTGGGTTTTATTATACTTTGCCAATCTGTGACATTTTCATCGGTTGCTAGTTTATGGTGATTCAAAATCCATCATGGATTGGGCACAAGGTCTTCACTCTATTCACTTTATCGAGCTACATAAATGGTTGGGACGTACTAAGGATCTTTGTGGCCGTTTCAATTCTCTATAGCTCCAACATATATACAAGGTCTTCACTCTATTCACTCTATCGAGCTACATCAATGGCTGGGACGCATTAAGGATCTTTGTGGCCGTTTCAATTCCCTATAGTTCCAACATATATACAGGGAATTTAACACTCTGGCAGATGATCTGTCGAAGAGAGCCATCGATCTTGGTGATGGTTTGATGTGCTAGGAGGATATTATTGAGGGTAGCATTGTGGATTCAGACTCTTTGAATCTCTTTTAACTCATGGTTTCATTTACTGGTCATTACTAGTTGAGTTTTGTGGTAAAAGAGTTGGATGTTTTTCCTCGAGTTACAAAACAAGTTGTTCTAAGCACTTAGTTGCTTTTGTTTTTGCACTGTCTAGCAGTCATTATATACCCTTGGGACTATTTTTGGGTTGTGGATCACATAACTTATGATATAGTCTTATGGTTTTTTGGCCATGTACATGTATTATCAATGTCATTTTAGAGAGTTTTATAAATTTAAAACTGTCCTTCATGTGTGAAAAAAATAAAATTATAAAATACATTTTTGTTAAAAAAATTCAAGAATATAATGTGCTTTTAGTGAAACATTAACGCCTCGGTACGCCTCATAGAGACAAAGCACTATTCATGGCCATGTGCTACATACATATATGTACATTGTGAAAGGTTTACTATTTTTATTATAAAATATAGATTTTTATATTGCAAATTGGGAAAACTTAATGGTGGATTGTATATAAACGATACACTCCACTGCTTTCAAATAAATACGTGTCTTTTAATGGTGCACTTACAAACTAAAACACACTAGTGCCTCTTCTTTCCAAGCACATCAAAGTGGGGTAATATATTAAAAAATACCGATTGTTTTTTTTGGTGCTTCTAATGATAGAAGCATCAATGCTCACTCTCTTGCATGGACCCCTACTACCGGTACAGCATTACTCTCTCATTTCTCGAGTCATACACTTTGCCAATCATTTTCAAATTTTGGGAAAATTCTTCTAAATTTGGTTTTTTTTATTTGCATGGAAAGTATGCATCCTTGGTCCATAAGATAATATGTAAAATGCTCTTATTTCATTCACATTTTAGCAGATAAAAAAATTGAAATTCATCATAATATTTTTTTTCATTTAAAAAAATCGAAGTGTGTGTTCAATTGGTTTGACTTGCTCCAGACAAGTTAATGTGACTTGTAAATTTACAAGCATCACCATGCCTAATTTGTTTGACCAGTTAATCACACACTGGATGGATGGTGTGTCAAATGTTTCATCACGCACTACATTGTGTTATTTAATACATTGTATTGTTAAAGTTGTCTGCAAAAATATTGTGTTAAATAAAGCAGTGCGTTTGAAAAATGATAATAGCACCACCCATGATGCTCACTATTAATAACTTGGCATCATTCATGGTGCCTATAGTAGTAATGTGTTTGTGTGTATTCATTATGTTTATATGTTTTATAATTTCAATTTGTTATGTGTGTGTGCGTACATGTATGTCTAAAGAAAAATGTTTGTAAACCAACGTAAATCCAAATCCTAGGCTCTATCAAGCATCGAGAGAGATCAAATCTCTCCAAGTGCAAATATCTTCTCAGGTATTGCACTCAAAGAAATATATCAATTATAGTTATATCAATTTTAAAATATTTATTTTGGAAGCATAAATATATATATATATATATTTTTTAAAAAGCCCATTAAAAGTTACACTTATTTAAGTATTGAAGTTAAAAATATATATAACCTAGAGATTGTACATAAATAAGACACTTTTTGATATTTTATATAATAGGACTCTCGCACTTCATATATATAAGAATGTACATTAAGAGAGTTGAAATTATTGTTAAAAGATAAAGGTTTTATTTGCAAAGTTCATTAGAAAAGTTATAAGCATAAAGTATATTTTAACGCTTGATTAAGATTCAAGTTTTTATATATGATTTTTTTTATATAAACTATATATTTATGGAACACAAGAAGTAATTAAGGTATTTATCAAATTTGTTCTATGAGATTTGATTGTATGTTTTGGGATATCAATGTTTTTTTTATTTTAATATATATATAAAACGGGCACGCTGAAATTCCTTCCATCAGTGCTGAACACATCGTTTAATATATCTATATATATATATATATATATATATATATATAATACTGTAGCACCTTTTAATGTTCGTAAATTGAAGAGCTTGG
>LPNX010624642.1:547716-582716 GCA_001517045.1 Pseudotsuga menziesii
TGTGCTCAGCACTGATGGGCTGAATTTCAGTGTGCCCGTGTTATATATATATATATATATATAAAATACCATAGCACCTTTTAATGTTCAAATTGAAGAGCTTGGATATTCCGGCTGCAACGACTTCATCTTTATGCGTTTCAGATTTAGATATACCATATATTTGTGCTCGTAAATTCCTGAATGCAAGATGCTTAGCTGTTGGCACCCACTAACATCAAGAAATTGGAGATGCTTCAGACCACTCAAGCATTTTAGCAGCATTTCGATAATTGTTCGTGATAAATTCAACAATTTCAAATGTCTCAAGTTACCCATGGACGCCAACAATAACTTAATAGAATTCTTACATAGACCTAAGACAACAAAATATCTCAGGCTATCAAAAAAGCTATCAAAAATTGATTTAAGTTTGGTGTTATAGCATAGCAGTAGGCTACGAAGACCTCTACATGCAGGGATGGGCTCCCCGATTGCTGTTATATTGTTTTTAATTAATGAAATTCTATGTATGCCTGAGCACTCATGCATAGGTAATTCTTTCCATTCTTGGCCGGGGTTTAACAAACATTTAGTTCCTTGTGAGATTTGACCATAGCTAGTTCATGCACCAAGTCATGCATTTTACAATATTTGACCCGCCCATCCCTACCAACCTCTGAACTTTTCAGCACACATTGACCAATAAGCTGATCTATATAAATTCGGCTGCCATGTTTTTCGTGTAAGAAGAAGCTAGAGGCTTCCTGTGCCGAAGAGTAGCCTGTGATGAATAAAAAAACGATGAAGAAGGGAAAGAAGAGCAGAGCAGACTAACGGGAAAGAATCCTCCGGATTGAGCACGCGGAAAAGAGGGTAGCTGTAGCTGGGAGCAGGTGGAGATGGGTGCGTGAGGCTGGAAGAAAGGTGGGGATGAGCGTGCAGAGAAATGGAGCCAATGTGAATGCAAGTGTAGAGGATCCGTGAGGATGGATCAGGTTATGCAGTGGTGGGAGAAGGAGATCGTAGGGCGTGGAGATCACAGAGTTATGGTTGCGCGGGAGGTGGGGCGAATAGAGTTGGCGAGTTTGAATTTATAGCTCTGTATTCGTTAGTCTCTCTGCTGGAGCATTTAGATTTGAATTTGAAATTAGAGAGGAGGAGCTATTTCAAATTAGATTACCTATTCGTAATTGATCTTCTCTTCTTCATCTTCTTCAATATAATTAATAAGTATTTCTTCTTTTCCATTCTTAATTTTTTATTTTAATTTTATAATTGACATTATATATATGACATGTAACGTTACAATATCTCCCCCATACTGGGCTATAGAGCGCCTTTCGATGCAATCACTATTATTTTTTTCCGACATGTTACAAATGTTACTAATGTTACACACGTTACAGATCTCTCCCATAATATTCACTATCACTATCATCTTTTGGTGACATGTTACAAATGTTACTAACGTTACATCACGTTACAAGATCTCCCCCATACGGGGCTGTAGAGCGCCTCTCGGTGCAATCAGAGACACTGATGACAACGATACTAGGAGGACTAGTAGTAAGTTGACTTGTATAACTTTGTACATGAGTGGAAGGCTTGAGAGAGGGAGAGAATATGTACCTTTTCCTAATTACAACATAAACTTGTTCTCTTTTGAGGAATGCCGGCCTCCTCAAGTTTTATGGAGATGATACATCCCTTGGGGAGAACATGCACCTATTGTTGTAGTTGATTCATCATTGAGATCATGATATGTAGCCATTTAGGTTGGTCATTATTTACTTTACCAGCCCATAGAGGAGGATATTTATTTTATTACCGAGTTGTCTAGTAGGGGGGAGGATTTCCCATAGTTCCTTAATTGATGTTGTAGGAGAGTGAATTGGCATATGCTTAGAGATATGCTAGTGCAGAGTTTGTTGATCCTTATGAGTTTCAGGTTGTGAGTGTCCAACTTTGTTTGCATGCATTCGAGGTAGAGGAGGTTAGTTGCATGTTGCTTTTGGTCACAACACTAGCACACACTACCTTTGATGGGAATTGTATTAGCTTTTGTTTGAAGTACTATGCATATTATTGATTTCATAGGATGAGATTGATTAGGTGGTCGACCACTTTTTTTTAAAATCGTTGTCTTGTAATTTTTGATGCTAGGTCATTCTTCCCATTTGAGTTAGAGCTATTTACCTTATTTTTTGAGGTTTTGGTCACTTAACTGACACACCCTTGCCTCACTTCGAGGTCAATGACTGATGTGTGTATGCACATGTGGGGGAAAGCGTTCCCCACGAGGACCATCGAGAGTAGCTGTGTAAACATGTTTCTTCATAGGTAACTATGGATTTGTTGGGCAGTGTGGACGATCCCATCCTTGATCTTGTACAATACACATATGCGTCGATGGACTAGAGAGGATGTGCAAACATCCTATTTACTTAGGTCGATCCACCAAATGATAAGAGGTAAGACTATCATTATAATTTGATTAATCTAGTTGCGTATTTTTTTGTCCTATTTAATGCACAAATAATTTATTCAATCATTTTCATTAGATTGTCTAATTATGGTTGTATATTATTTTGCAGATATTGACACACATGTAGGGGACATACCTCCCCTATAAGATGAGGACATGGTAGAGGTTGAGTGTTAAGCCATATATATTGTGACATTACATTTCTATTGTCATATTATTATTATCTTTATTGGTTGACTAGGACCCTAATTATATATGATCTAGAATGGTAATGGTACCCTTTATATCTGTTACACCCAAAAACTATCCTAATGCTTAAATCCCTTGAAGTCTTTGGCTAAAACATCTATTTGGAGTCTTATTGCTCAATCCTAGGCAATCTTACACATCTTGCCTCTTGACAAAGAGCGCCAGACAGGCCTGGCGCGTTTTGTCCATTAACAAGGTGTGCCGATGGTGCCTGTCACCTAATCACAAGGAGCATCGACTCACCTAGACTGTTTGCAGAGAGTGTCAACAATCCAAAAAGGAAAAAAATAGAAGATTTGAGAAGATTTTAGGAGAAATATCTCATGGAGGATGATCCTAACTACTTGGAATATTTGGCACTCGACCTCCTAACCCCTAGGGACCATTCCCTACCTTCTTCCCAAAATATCTCAACCCATTTGGGCTTCCTTTGGCCTATAAAAGCAAGCTACATGGACCATGTGAGGGAGAGACCAAGATAGCACATTTATGCTATTGGATTCAAGTTTGGTATAGGAGGCAAAGAGAGAGTGGTTGTGAGTGATATATTGCATAGTTTGTAGTGTATGTGTGAGTGAGTCAAATTATTTTGTGAAAGAAAAGCTTTGACATCAAGGCTTTGGTTGTAGCTTTCTTTTCTCATCTTTAATACAAACATGTTTCCCTTTACCATAAATGATTCATGTTGATATTGATTATTTATTACTAGTTTCATTAATCATTAGTATATATTACTTATTTATCTTGTTGCTCTCATTTATTGTCTTGTTTTTTGTGCTCTTTGCAGGTATATTTGATTGCACAAGGCTCTACAAAACAAGGACGACCTTCCAAACTCAAGGTAAAGAGAGCCTAATGTTCAAGTAACTTAGTCATATAGGGAGAGGATACAACGCTGTGTCCTTTTGTTCTCGATCTTCCCCACGTAGACTAGGGAAAAAAACTGTGTCCACATTGATTGAAATATTCCCAGTAACAAAACTGGTGACCATATTGGGGAATGATCTAATAAGATCTGTGAATTCTTAATGTTACTTTTGGTTACAAGCTTGTGATTTTGTTTTCTTACTCATTTAAGGACTTAAGGTGAGTGATCCACCTTACTACACTTTCTTTTGCTTTCTTTAGTTTGTGTTTTTA
Organism: Pseudotsuga menziesii; assembly: GCA_001517045.1. Lineage (NCBI taxonomy): Eukaryota > Viridiplantae > Streptophyta > Pinopsida > Pinales > Pinaceae > Pseudotsuga > Pseudotsuga menziesii. The sequence continues at coordinate 551,573 of LPNX010624642.1, forward strand.
CTTACCTTCATTCTAGTTTGATCCACATTGGTTAATCCTACAAGTTATTTGGTGTTTTGGTTCTCCAGATCCATCAACGCACTTGGGTTATTCTCACAGAGTCCTGACACTTTGCTGACACCTTTTGTATGTTCTGATAGAGCGCTGCTGACGCCTCTTACCTAGAGGCAGAAATAGACACTGACATTGTTGAGCAGTGTGCAAAGTGCACTGACCCCTCAGAGATGCCTTGTTTCAGTCCTTCAAAGTGCGTTGAGGTAGGTACCTAGTGACCCTTTTTAATTAATTTTGGGGTGTTTTTAGCTTGATTTTTAAGCAAAATGAAGTGCATTTTTGAAATCGTATATTCTGTAATCTATTTGAATTCTTTTCTCTTTGCATTCAAAGAAGATTTTATGTTTCTTGCATTGAATTTTACGTTTGTTTTGTTGCTTGAAACCTTTTTCTCTTTTCTGTGGATTGTATTCATTGAAATTGAAAAATTTGCATTTCATTTTTTGTGTGCATGTGTTGGGTTTGTCTTGAGTTCTATTGTATCAGGAATAGTAGTTGTTTCCTTCAATCCCTGTAGTAGAGGAAAAATGATCTTTCATTTCCTTCATAGTTTGAAGAGAAAGTTTTGTTTTGATCTTCTTTATTAGAGTGAAAAATACTTGAAAATAAAAAAAATCGTTTTGTTCTTGTTTTAGTTTATTTCAAGTTTTTCTTTTGTTAAATCTTAGTTTTATGTAAAAGAAAAAAAATGATTTCAACTTTCATAATCTGTAAAGACTCTTTGCTTTAGGTTTTTGATTAGAAACATTATTTAGATCTTTTTCTTCCTAGAGGCATGTTTTTCACTTTTGTTGGAAACATAGGAAACATAATTCTAGTTTTGAGTTTGGGTGTATGTTATTGAATTTATGCATATGGGGAAAGAACCTCTTAATCTCTCATAAGTAGGGCATCCATTAAAAGAAAGAGTGAAAGATTTTTATCTCATCCTTGCATGGTTTCTGAGTTAGTCTTCACTCCATATGTCCACTTAACTGTTTCAGATAAAATAAGTGCTAGTTAGGTTAACATTCTTAGCAAGAGGCGCATGATAGGTTAGAGATGTGTTTCAATGTCTATATACATAGGAGCTATTGTTTCTTTTCCTGCAATACATACCGAGAATCGCGCAGTTCTTCCACGTACCAATCGGTATATTGAATGACTTCTCACGTACCCTTGAGGTATATAAAAAATTTCTTCACGTGCTCGATCATATATCAGAAGGCCCCTTTCGAATGGTTGTGCATCATACAAAACTAACATGGATTTGAGCTCCCAAGTACCTTGTGTATATCGATAGACACCATTAGGGATCTTGAAACCATCCAAGAAAAGCCCTTTGGTCGTCCTATCATTGCAATACACTGAGAACAACACTCGAGGAGATTACTACACACATACCATCTAGGTAGTCAGGTATTCAGGCAAGGGTATGACACCAATCCTCTCGACTTAGACGACTATTCTATCAAGGTACCAACTTAGCCGATTGTTCTATCAACAAATTCTCAAGATCATTAACATCTTGAACAGTAATTGCGCACTACATTCAACTGTAAACTACACTACTTAAAAAGAGACTACAGTAATCATTCTTGGAACATAGGATATTTTTTAAACTGTCTAACTGAATGTTACAAAACTAAGAAAAATACTAGCTCTATAACAACCGAAAGTACATGATATCTCATACTAGAAATATAATGATCTCTCCAATGGTGTCCAAATTGTGTAGTAGGAAGAGAGGACTTAAGGAAGTTGTGTAGAGGGTTTCTATGTTGATCTATGAATCCCTAACAAAATCCATTTATATCTTCATCCAAGACAACAATGAAGCATACCAAGGCATAGATAATAAAGTTTTAATGGTAGATAAAAAGTTGCCACTATCCAGTAAATGCAAAGTTTGAAGAAAAAGTGAGGGTCAAGAGAGGAGCTACTAGAAGCTTCAAAATTAATGAGGAGTTAGTCATCATTATCCTTGATACAAGCTTCTCTAGAAGTTGGGAGTCGGGACACTAGATATTCCTTGACTTAGGATTTGTATTGGAATACTAAGGATGGACACATTTCCTATCATATTTGTTGTAAAAGGTAGAACTCTAATGTTGCAAGCAATTAGGGAGGATCTATAACAACCAAATGACAAATACTAGTGTTTGTTGTAATCCCTTTAAGGGTTGGACATGGCTTCAAAAGATGGAGAAAAACAAGGGGGAGAAGAACAACCCCTAGGGGTTCACCAACAATGTATCATCTTATTAAAAAAAGAAGTAAACTAGAAAGAAAAAGCTCAAACCCAACCCCTCTTTAAGAGTCAAATCTTGCAAAAGATATCCATTATCCCACAAACAAGGAGATCTCATACACTAATTTAATATGTAACAAGATCCCACAAACAAGGAGATCTCTGTAACACTTCCAGGTTCCAACTCCTATCTGTTTATGTCATTATTTATTCTTGTTTAAAAGAACTGTAAGTTGTTTAGAATAAAGTTATAGTTTATAGATAATTTGTTCTATGATTGTAAAATTTAGTATTGGGAAGAGGCTGATTGATTTAGAAATGAAAAATAATTATCCCTTGTATTTTTCCTCTCACCGAAGTGACATACTCTAGTACAGGAGGATATAGAATTATGTTGAATAACTAGTATCAGATTGAATGAATAAATGTGTATTTTTCTGGTTACCGAGTATATATGTGATAAATATAATTAAATACATTTTTTAATCTTCTATTAGTTAGAAAATTGGTGTTTATCTAAACTACAAATTACAGTTCTAAATTCAAATGTTAAACAATTACTTTTCATATAGTAAGTAAAAGAGATTACAGAGTAATTGAAAGTATAGAAATTGAAACATCTATGCTAGATCTTAACAGTTTTATAAGTTCAGTTTGTCTTAATCTTTTAATTATTCTAGTAATATCAAGTCGAGATGATCGATGAATCTTAGCACTTATTACAAGCTTCTGACTGGATTTGATATTGTTTTGAAATGGTTCTTCTATAGAAAAGAAGTTACAGCTTTAGGGATTAACCCTTTTATCATTTAAGCAATATGATCGATGATGTTACTTACAGTCTCTAAACCATAAAGAAGTTATTTTTAAAACAAAACTTTTAGCTCAGAACCTTACAATTTTAAATAAAAGACTCAAAATTGGAGATACATTTGTATTTGAGTTATTTCTACCTACGCAGACAGAGTTCTTAACTATCAAACAAGAGAATTTAAATCTACTCTGTAATAAGTCATTAACTTATTAACAATCTCAAACTTTATCTACGAACCCCGTAATAAATATCAGTCGAAATCTTTTAGATCGAGATTTGATTGATAGTAGAGACTCCATGAATGAAACTTTCAATAAAAGAGTTAACAATAAAGAAACTGCCATTATTCATTACATAGATACGTATTACAACTTTGGCAGAAATCCATAGAGATTAATGATAGGTATTTTTGTTTATCTCAAAACTAAACTCGAACCAGAATCTAAACAAGAGGTAAAAACCCTCACGGGTTCGAATCCCACTAACCATATCTTACAAGATTCACAATTAAAAGCAGAGATCAATACCTATGAACGTTTTCATACCAAACAACCCTTACAAATAAATAATTTCCTCCAAGAAATCTAAATACTGCTAGTCTAATTTCACTATCAAAATAACCAGACAGTAGTCCAAAGTGGTTTTATTTGTCCACAATATTTTAGACAAATGAAGGCTCACGGCTATAAATATGGATCAATGTAAATAACTAAACCACGAAGCTCTTATAGAGAGTTATAAAAATCTTTTCCAAAATAATTTTTTGTTAAACACTCACACAACATTGAATTCACGATAATGGATTTTGCCCACATCTCTTAGGAAAACTCTACAGAGTAGGGCCGCAGAGTTCTTACCGAAAACTAGTAAAAGATCCAAAACAATATCAAAACACCACAGTAGTTACATGCTTGCACAGTTAACGTTTATTTCCTATGTTTTTGAGAAGAACACTTTAAATTGGATTAAAACAACCCAAAACTCTCACGGGTGCTTAGCAATCTATCTAGTTTTTAATTTAAGAAAATGACATGGTTTATAATGTGGCGCAGTTATCCACAAACACCCTTATAGTATCATTTATACATTATGGAAGCGATAGAACGCTTACTTATCACCATCACAGAACCAAGTGGAAAAAGAACCCCCAACGCTAATAAATCACACCATGTTAAGCAGGTATGGAATCCACAGAGCTCGATAGAGTTCGACTATGGTATTACCCGATACGAAGTGTCTTCTCTGTCGAAATCCCAAAACACCCTTTCTGTTCCATTCTTTCCTGCACTCGAAGTCATACAAGTTGGGAAGTTAGACTATCTCCTTGTATCATAAAGCAAGGGATAAAGAACCACCAGTTGTTACAGTTAGATTCCTTGTTACCTTCTTATTTTCCGAAAAACCTCCAATTATCGCAGCCTAGGTAAAATCCACTCTACTGAAGCTTGGTTCGAATGTAGTAAGAGCCGAGGTGGGCATTCTACGATTTCTTCTTGACTGGTTATACATGGATGAGGTAGTAGTTTCTAGACGAATGAATTCAGTGGAGAAAATGAGAAAGAGGCTAAGCTTCTCCTTTACTTTTTTTGTAAAAACTAACACAATTATCCACACGCATTAAAAACCTATGGTTTTACCACCATTTAGATGATCGACAGCTGGAGGGCATATCTTTTTCCAACAGACAGGTCTTAAAGGCACATCTTGTCCAAGTCCTTGCAATTTTAATATGGTGTTAATGACATTAAAATAAACTGTCTAATATCACCTCGAACTAAAAATCAAACCTTTGATCTAACATCATACGATATAGATGGGAGACATAGGATAACCTTATATCACAAGGAAATACTTCTAATTGTTACAAATAATTGCTTGGCCTATATCTTAAGGCTTTATCGATTTCAGAACTTCCACCCATCAAAGGTTAAACTTTATAAATGTTGTCATACGTTACAACCTGCAAGGTTTAGGTTAACGTTTTTTAGAATCAGTGTAATGAATTAAGTTACCTAGCATATAGTTTTTAAACTTAAACAAGTGGTTTTTAGGCCAAAGCTTGTTCTACCTCATAGCTGTTTCTTACTGCATCTTCTTATAGAGTTGTCCTTCAACTGAATGACAAGACGCCATGCATCCTACACTTAATAAATTGGAGGATTCATGCGTTAGTCAAAATGACTAAGTAAGACCATGAGTCGATCCTAAGTTTAGTTTAAACAAACAATCATAATAAATTACCTTGTGACAACAATTAAATCTTCTAGACCATTTTGATATAACGTAATTTTGTGTCATGTCGAAAGTCATCAATTAAGCAAGCAAGTAACCACTTATAAACATGGCGATAGTGATACTTGGAGAAAAGTATGAATATTCATATAGTTATACATACTACCTAGTAAATTAATTTTTATCAGCAGTAAATGAAAAAATCCATGCTTACTCAACACAAAATCCATTCAAAATCCTTTTTGTGTCTTTGGGAGACCCAACACAAAGTCCATGCTTACTAAATCCCAAGGTCTATTCAGAATTGGTAAAGGTGTATATAAACCTACATTTTGACTCTTCCCTTTTGCATATTAGCAGATCCTACATTTGTTCACAAATTTCTGAACCTCAATCCTCTTCTTTGACCAATAATAAAAATGATTTAATTGCTCATATGTCTTGTCATGCCCAAAATGTTTGGCTATCCCACCACTATGATTTTCTTTATTCAATTTCTCTCTCATAAAATAGTTTGGAATGCACAACTGACTATTCTTGAATAAAAGTCCATCATTCAACATAAATTCCTTCCACAAGCTTCTATCTCTTTCCACAATATTTTTACATGCTTCATAGGCTTCCTGAAAATCTGCATCCTTCTGATACAACTCCTTTAAGTAGTCAAGTCCCAAAAATTGAACCCGTCTTCCTTGCAAAATTATATTTATTTTGCTCAAAGCATCTCCTACTTGGTTTTCTTTCCCACTAATGTGTTTCAATACAAAGGTGAAATCTTGTAAGAACTCTACCCATTTGGCGTGTTTTTTATTTCGCTTGGGCTACTACATTATGAATTGCAATGCATGATTATCATAGAACAACACAAAATATTTTGGCATGAGGTATTGCCTCCAATGATTCAATGCTTGAATGGAAACATAAAACTCTTTATCATAAGATGCTTACTTTTTCTTAGACTCATTGAGATTTTCATTGAAATAGGATATGGGGTTGTCTTCTTTAATAAAACTCCAATGACGGTTCCACTAGCATCACACTTGACTTGGAAAATCCTATTAAAATCAAGAAACTTCAACACTAGTTTTTCAGTGATCATCTTCTTTAACAATTGAGAACTACTTTCAGCTGTAGTTATCCATTGGAATGGTTGTTTATCTTTCTTGATAATTTCTATCATGGGTGCACAAAAACCACTGAATTTTTTGATAGAATTTATGTAGAAACTAATCAAACCATGAAATCTCCTCACTTTAAAAATGTTCTTTAATGAATTCCAATCAATGATTTCCTTTACTTTCTCAAGATCCATTTTCAATCCATCCCGAGAAATGACAAAGCCTGGGTAAACTAGTTATGTTTTTAGAAAAAACCATTTATTCATATTTATTAACAACTTTTCATGTTGTAGTCTTTCTAAAACATATCTCAAATGTCTCAAATGTTCTTCTCTCATTTGACTGAAAATTAAGATGTCATCCAAAAAAAACTATAACAAACTTACCAATGAAATCCTTCAAAACTTCGTTCATCAGGCTCATAAAGGTGTTGGGTGCATTTGATAATCCAAATGTCATGACTAGCCATTCATACAAACCATCATTTGTCTTGAATGTTGTCTTCCACTTATCTCCTTCTTTTATTCTTATATGATTGTAACCACTTTTTAAATCAATTTTGGAAAAATAAGTTGCTCCACTCAAGCAATCCATAATGTCATCCATGCAAGGTAATGTAAGCCTGTATTTGATAGTGATCTTATTAATTTCCCTAGAGTCTGTTCACATCCTCCACTCACCACCTTTCTTTCGAGTGAGAATTGTGGGAACAACATAGGGACTTGTAGAAGGAGCAAGTCGATAAAGTCGACTTGAACGAGGACCAACTTAGTTGATCAGCCGACTTAGTCGATCAGCCAACTTAGCCGATCAGCCGACTAAACTAAGAGATTAGGTCGGCCACCTAAGGTCACATCGGTTCATCGAACCGACAGGTAGTTATTTTGTAACCATTCTATAAATCATATATATTAGGCTGTTGATCTAGATGAGAACTCAATTCAGTTCTCTGCATTGTATGGACTCATTTTGATAATATAATCTGTTTAAGTCTATCAGTTCTTGTCTCTTGTCTCTATTCTATATTTATGTATGTTTTAGTGTGTATTATTGGTAACCTTATGTGATCTGTGAGATTACAACATTGGTTCCGTTGCCGGTAATACGTGACTAGAATGTATGCAAACAAATGATACCAGAGCAGGAGATTAAGGACTGGTGGGATCGTAAAGTTGCAAACTACTTGCAGAATTACACGCGAAGGAACAGATTAATAGTCGCACAAGAAAAAGAAATTTTTTTCACAGAAACACATGAAAAGTTTGTCGAATCAGTGCCCCAACTTTTGAAACAATTCTTGGATGAGAAAACTGGACGGGATTAAAGAACAACAGTTGCTGGAAAAACTAATCTACAGAGGTAGAACAAACTTGTCAGAGTGGTTTGAGAAAATTGTCGATGATTTTTGTGAGGAACAAGTAGTTGAAGACAGAACTTTGGTAGAAATAGTGAAGGAGAAATTTTACATAGACCTCGCTGACCAATTTCTGTGTTCCCTACTGACCTTGCTGTTCAAATTTTTGATTGAGAAAGGAGTAGCACATATCATCGAACCTCGTCTATCACTTCACGAACTGCCAGCAAACTCTAACTGGGTAGAGAAGCAGAGGAAGTGGGAAAAATTCATTGCAGAAAGGGAGTGGGAATACTTCCTAAGCAAATAGATCGAACTATCCGGGCTCTCTAAAAAGTGTCGGGTAGGCTATGGGGGGGTAGCCGGTCATATGTCGAAGATAGAGTATAGTGGATCCTAGTCGACTAGAACCCGATATCAGTCACCAGTAATGAGAAGTCGACTAAAAGGGACCTCAAGAGAATAGTATCATACAAAATTATGTTAGACATTCAGAAAATAGAAAGGGAAGAGAGACACCAGAGAAGGGAAGCAAGATGAGAAAGGGCCTTAGAGCTGCACAGAGGACGAAACCCTAGGGAGGATGACCAGGAAGAGAATCTGGCAGAGTCAGGTCATGACCGACATGAAGAAGGTGTGGAACAAGAAGCATCCCCTAAGGAGGAAGAATTGTGGATAGAGCAGCCATAAGCTCTCCAATTAAGAGCTCCCAATGAAGGAACAACCCTTTCACCATTGAATCCGCGTACTCGAATACAGACTATTGTCAAAGAAGACCTCCGACTACGAGTTGGTGACTTCAGTATATGGAGCCAACTAGGTGACGAAATGTACACTGGATGACACCTTATTATACGTCGACCAGTGGAAGGGAACTGGGTGACCTTTCAAGTGGCACCCTCCCTCCGAAGTATCCACTTACTGTTACTGACACATGAAGGAGTGCCCCCCCTGCCAAATACAAATTTAGAAGAAATAAAACACTCAGAACTGCGAACAAATAGTTGCAGTGGACCATCGACAGTAGAAGTCGACATCAAACGACTGTACATCGGCGAAGAATCGACAATGGAAGTTCTGTCGACCAAAATTCCATAGGCACAAATACACCAATAACCCCACCACCCTCAGCACCACCCCCACCTCCACCACCGCCACCTTCTGAGAGCAGTGACAGTGATTCAGACATGGGTCACAGATTGGCTCACATCCCCCTATATGAAGGGGATGAGGACCCCAGACGACATTGGTTCATCTGCAAGTCGACCTAGGAAGCCAATCAGGTTACAGATGAAGATAGACAAACGAAACAGTTTGCAGGGGCCTTAAGGAAAAGGGCATTGACGTGGTACATGACCTTTTCAGAAAGACAACCCAGAGCGACAAAATCCGAGATTAAGGTGTAATTTTTGTCATTTTTCAAAACCCCAGATGCTAAGCACTTGGTCGTGAAGAAGCTTAAAACCACATCACAAAAGCTAGGGGAATCCGTCTGTGACTACGATAAGCGTTGGAAAGACTTACTGAGCCAATTGGATTATGTTATAGATGAATAGTTACTAATCCAGTGGTTTCTTGCAGGACTATCTTAAAAAGTATGTCGACACATCAGTCTGGAGACGTTTAACCTTACGAAGATGTGCTAACAAAAGATCTTCAGGTAGAGATGGACGAGGATATACCCACTTACCCCACGGACCACAGATTGGAACAACAGCTCGAGAACATATAGAAGTCTCTGAAGGAGCTAAGCCTCAAGAATCAGGAGATCTGGTGCACCAAATGCTCGATGAACGACCATTCGAAAGATAACTATCGACAAGACGTTCGATTGGTATAGACCAAATCCTTTTGCGACATTTTCCAGGAACACGGAGATCAATCTACAAAAAGCTGCCCATTTAACATGAAGAATGGAAAGACTTCCTAGTGCGCCATCTGCGAGACCAAAAGTCATAACACGACCGACTGTCAGTTAAACCTAAAGAACCGACAGAACTATCAGGCGGTCTACCAAACGAATGCAGTGGCACAACTTAACGAGCAAAACAATCTAGCAAATGATCAGAATGGACAAAGATACGACGGTCGACGATATGAGTGCCGGTACGACAATCGATGCCAAGGCTACGGAGGAAGAGGTCGATTCCCTGGGAATCGCGACACATGCCTGCGTCGACCCATCCAATGCTTCACATGTTACAAAGAAGGTCACCGATATGCAGACTGTCCATACAAGGACATGACTGATCTCAAATTCTGTACCCACTGCGGGGTAGGGGATCAGTCACTAGAGGATTTCCCTACCATGTTAGAAAAAATTAATACCAAGAAAAATGTTAATGTCTTGTCTTATGTGCAAAAGAATGATGTAATAACCACAAAAACTTACATATTGTAACTCAGCAAGGAACAAAAACAGGAACTGATAACCCCAGAATTAGTAAGATTAAAGAAACAAATGTCTATCCTGATCCATTGAAGGAAAAACAAACATATAAGGAAGAAACTCATGTATTTCAAGAAATTGCACGACAAGAAGACATGCATAACAGTCGACCCAACACAATAAATCGATTAATCCAACTCATTCAAATAGATAAATCAGTATCTCAGTTCATTGAATTGTTGCATGAAATAAAAGGTACCAACTCTGAAAAACAAACAAAAAACATCTGCACCTTGAATAAAAAAGACAAAAGTGATGCCGACCCACTTGTCGACTTGGAAATCGAAGGTTACCACGTCCGACAAGTAGTGCTCGACTTCGGCTCACAAGTAAATATCATGACTCATGACACTTGGGAACAGATGGGCAGACCTTGACTCTATGATTTAGGAATATACCTGAAACTAGCCGACCAAGGCCTAATTGAACCCATTGGAGTCTGGAAAAACGTTGACACGACTATCAAAGGAATCTTGACCAAGGTTGATTTTTAAATCATTGACCCAAAGGAAGGATCCATCTCCTTCCCAGTAGTCGGTCGACCTTGGGGTAGAAAGATGAAAGCATCCATATCCTTGGACAAGGAACGAATCAAATTAAAAGGAAATGTTCAAAAGGTCATTGTACCCATTCATCCATCCCAAGTGGAACCTTGGACTGAACCTATTGATGAAGAAGTTGATGTCAGACAACTCTACAAAATCCACAACGATGCAGACTACACAGAACCAAACATCCATGGAGAACTCAACTTAGGTAACCAAGACTCAGTTGGTTATAACTTAGATGCCGAATTGTACGACTGGGAGATCGAAAACTACGAAACACAAGCAAGAGGGTGCTGGACTATACAAAAAGTGCAGAAAAATCCCACCCAATAGTGCTTCATAATATCCATTGTCCCAAAAATATTTGAAAAGAAAATAAGGGAACACCCTACCTTACAACCAACCAATTTGAATACTACACATCTACCAAGGTATAAGAAGAGGGAATCACTAGTCATTCATGTCAAGCAAGTATCTAAAAATATTGGTGAACATGGCCGACTTCAAAGCCTGGTTGAAACTTTTACAGGGCAAGCAGCTAGATGGTGGGATACCCATCAGACAAGACTACAGACTTGGACAACTGCTTCGACTTACTTCATCGAAAGATTTGGGGGAAAGAAGTTAACCCAACAAGTTCACATACCTGTATTCACTCAGGAACAGAACCCAGAAGATCATATCAAAACTTGTGAAAAAGAGTGGAGAAGACTTGGATACAAGGATGAACGAGCCTGGCCACACTTGTTCCCCTCAACCCTAGCCGACTTACCAAACAAATGGTATAAGATGGAAGAAGCTAGAGGTGAAACCTTCTTATGGCACGAACTCAGGGAAATTTTTATTAAAGACTTCAACTTCATACCTCAAAATGAAAATATGGTCGAGATAGCAAAGCAAATTAAACAATTTATCCAACCGACTGAAAACCAACCCTTACAAGGCCATCGACAGATAAGGGACTGTAACAATATACAAACATGGTCAATACCACAGTCGACCCATTTACAATTAGAAAATGAAAACACAGAAGGAAAGAGCTTCAGATGGAAATCCAACCATGTCGAAACGACAAAACCTATCCGCACAAACCTGAAAGTCGCAACAACTGACAAATAAGATACTGACAGAATGACTGCAGCCGACTTCCCTGCCACATTCTCATAGTTCAAAGAAGGAAGTCAACTGATCAATGAAGCTAAAGCACCAGAGTGGCTATATGCCAAAGTAAAAGCTAAAGAAGTCGACATCTCAAGTGATGATCGACCAAAACTGGCAAAAATTGGTGACTACTGGAACGAGCAACAGACCACAGAGATAGTGAACTTACTAAAAGAGTTCCAAGATGTCTTTGCCAGGGATTATAAAGACCTAAAAGGCTTAGTCCATGAAATGGGAGAAATGAAAATTGATACTAAACCTGATGTTTGATCTGTCAAGAAAAGACCTTATAAACTAGCTCACAAATACAAGGAGATAGTCAAAAAGTAAATTGATAACATGTTAGCAGCAGGCATCATCTACCCTATCGACAAATCATAATGGGCAAGTCCAATGGTCATACAACCCAAGAAACATGACCCGACCAGGTTAAGAATTTGTGTCGATTTTAGGGAACTAAACAAAGTAACACTGATAAACCCATTTCCAACCCCTTATGCCGATGAAATATTGAATGAAGTTGTAGGACATGAATGCTACTCATTTACAGATGGATTCTCAGGATATAACCAAGCACCAATAGCTAAAGAAGACCAAAAGAAGACAACATTTGTGTGTGAATTTGGTTCCTTTGCTTACAAAGTTATGCCTTTTGAATTAAAGAATGCACCTGCAGTGTTTTCCCGAATTGTTGTCAAAACATTTCAAGAATACATCTATAAGACCATGGCAGTATACTTCGATGACTGGACAATATACTCCACCTTAAAAGATCATTGCAAATGGCTCAGAATTATGCTGGAGAGATGTAGACAGATTCAACTCTCCCTAAACATCAAGAAATGTATATTTGTGACCCCCATAGGGATACTATTAGGGCACATTGTCTATAAGGAAGGTATCAAGGTCAACTTTGCAAATATTAAAATTATCCTTGACCTGAAACCAATAGTAAACCCCAAAAAAGTCAGGGTGTTACTTGGCCATACAGGCTATTACAGAAAATTCATAAGATACTATTCAGATATGACCTACCCTCTTGAAGGACTATTAAGGGAAGATCAAGAGTTTAACTGGACAGAGGAATGCCACATATCATTCGAAAAATTAAAACGAAAACTAGTCGAAGCCCCATCCTAAAGTTTCCAAACTGGTTGATCAAATTCCATGTGCATATTGACGCACCAGGAATAGCAATAGGAGCAATCCTAACTCAACTAGGAGATGATGGAATGGATTATCCCATAATTTACAGTAGTTGAAAATTAAACAAGGCTGAAAGAAACTATTCGACTACAGAAAGAGAAGCCCTAGGTATGGTCTTTTCCCTCCAAAAGTATCGACATTACCTTTTAGCTAACCCCTTCAAATTCTATACCGACCATCAAGCCTTGAAGTATCTTGTCAATAAACCACTCCATCATGGAAGGATTTGTCGATGGCTACTTCTCTTCCAAGAATTTGAGTTCGAAGTCGTTGTCTGAGCAGGCAAGTTAAATGTCGAGCCCGACCATCTATCCCAAATCGACACAGGAGAGGAACCGACGATGACTTACCTGATGCACATTTATTTTGCATAGAAGTAGTGCCAGCAGAACTAGAAGAAATAGCTCAGTTCTTGGAAGACGGACATGCACCAGAAGGTATGAGTACCAAGAAAAAAAATCTTAGCTATGAAGGCTACACCATATAGTCTCCTTAACGGATTTTTATTCAAAATGGGATTAGATGACATCCTCAGAAGGTGTGTACTCGAACATGAACGGGACCAAATCATGCATGAAGCACACTATGGACCTGCAGGAGGACATTTCCAAGTAGACACAACTGCAAAGAAAATCCAACAGTCAGGATTATGGTGGCCGACACTCCACAGAGATTGCAAAAGTTTTGTTAGTCGATGTGACAAATGTCAACGACTAGGTTGACCCCTGCCTAGTATAGAAATGCCCTTGATATCAGTAAAACCCAGTCTCACATTCAAAATCTGGGCCATAGACTTCATAGGATCATTTCCTATCCCAACAAAAAGATCAGGTGCAAGGTATATTATTACTGTAGTAGAATACGTCACTAAGTGGGCAGAAGCTGAACCTGTCGATACATGTTCTAGTGAGATAGCCGCTAAGTTTATCTATGAAAGTATCATCACTAGATTTGGATGCCCACTAACCTTGATTAGCGACCATGGGACACACTTTATCAACAAAACTATCAAAACCCTGACCGACCAGTTCCAAATCGACCACCGACGGAGTACAGCATATCATCCTCAGTCGAATGGAGCGATTGAAGCATTCAATAAAACATTAACAAAAGGGTTAACTAAAATATGTAATGCTGACAAGGACGACTGGGATGATAAAATACCTGTAGTCTTATGGGCATACAGAACAACCTATAAATGATCAACCGACCAAACCCTGTTTCGATTAGTCTATGGACAAGAAGCAGTAGTCCCACTACACTTTCAACAACAGACACCTATTATTGCAGAAATACTACATGTCGATGTCGAACAGGGAAGGAAGGACTGACTATTTCAACTCAGTAAGCTAGAAGAGCACCGACTCATGGCCATGCAACACCAAGAAATTCAAAAGCAACAACAGAAAGCATGGCACAACCGCAACATCAAGAACAAAAACCTGTCAGGCGGTGACCTTGATTTACTCTACAATAGTCGAGTCAGAGGAAAACCTAAGAAACTCCACATAGAATGGATGGGACCTTACATTATCGAAGAGATACATCTCAACGGATCAGTCCGACTAAGGACATTACAGGGCATAGTATTTCAGAAGCTCTTTAATGGAGCCCGACTAAAATGTTACAGAAACTAATAGTTAAAAAAAATAATCATATAACGATCATAACCATCAACCAAAATCCATAAAAGACTAAAATTTCCAAAAAAAAACCAAATAATACCCTACAGACAGAAAACCATGATAGGAAATCACCATCTCAACAACCGACATCATGACCATTGACCACTTTCATCGACCACTCCTGTCGACCATTCTCATCACCTACACCAGCCGACGACCTCAACAATCCTATCACGCATTCATGACCTCAAGCATCGAAATCAAGTCACCATTAACTCACACTCACGTACTCCAACTGGAACATCACGTCCGCCATTAATACACCCATTTCCGCACACAAACACACCATCGCCTATAAGTACTGGACCGCCAAAGGTTCATTCACCACAACCTATACAGACAGAGCATCAGAACACCCAGTCGACCAAAAATCGAGAACCCCTTAGTGACATCGACCAAACCGAGACAATGGCTCCCAAACAGACTAGAGCATTGACCAAGGCAAAAGAGATATAGGCTGCGGATACACCTTTGGTCCGCAGGATGAAGAACATAAAAAATGCCAAAGTACAAGAAGGCCCATGGTAGAAGCTATGGACCGAGATCCAAGTGTGGGCCTTTGTTAACAAAAGGCCACTCAAGCAGCATAGAAAATCCAACGCAGCACTCTCTTCGACTATGCAAATGAACCGCTGATGGCCAGCTTTGGTGGCACGAAGGAAGATGTTGTGAAGTTCATTATCAGTTGATATCACAATGGTCGGTTCTACTTTGATGAGCCGATCGACATCTCTGGAGATGTCATCTCCAAGCTGACCGGTCTCTCTAATAAAGGAGACCTTGTACTAGTCGGAATCAAAGAAGGACTGGTCGAAGAACTTATGGGATCACCTTCCAGAAAAAACTCAAAAGGGTTGATGATCAGCCAAATCACAACTCGAACGCCACAGATTGTGGCCAAAACCATTGCAATCACACTCACATTAGCAGGTTGAGGCAGAGACCTCAAGTTAGAGATGCTGGAAGCCATCGACACTATCACCACCGATGGATGATTATACATATGGGGGGACTACGTCACTAACATGGTAAAAACCATCTGTGAGAGATGCCAAGAAACGGGGGGAATCATCAAGTTCCCCTCCCTCATCTTATGGATTTTTATGTACCACATCTTCCCAGAGGGGAGCCCAGTCTTTCGGGAACCATTCAGGTTCGACATGTGGAGGTTTAAACCCTTCTCCCAGAAAGGAACCCTGCACGAACTGGAGCGTGGGAAAGTATTACTGGAGAACTGGTTCCAACAATTGAAAGTTCACACGACTCGATCGAGGGTGCCTCAAAACATTCAACGAAATCTACCCGCAAACTCCCACATCCAGCTGGAGCTCGACCATACCTCAGTGTGGTACATGCAGGGCGAGGACTCCAATGCTAAAGCCCTCGACTACTATCTGTCTGTCGACCAGATCTTTCAAGAACTGTCTCGATAGGCTAAGACGAAGATACCAGTACCAGCAGTAGCCAAACATATCAACTTCTTGATCACGGAGCCACTCACCGACCAAGAAAAGGAGGAAGACTATGAGCTCAACCTCTACATTAGCACATTTGTGTCAGAGGACACACCGGTCGAACACACTGGTCGACTACAGATAACTATCAAACCTCCGACCACAAAGAAAACAAAACCACAACCTGCAAAACCAAAGCCACAGCCATAGCAGCAGCAAGCATCGTCTCGACTCAGGCACCAATGGGCGAAGTTGAACCAAACAACCCTGAGTATGCTGTTACAAAAGGCATTATTTAGAAACTCGCCAACGAAATAGCAGCAGCCAGGAAGAAACTAAAAACACAAGAACAACAACAGGGTAAAGGTAAGTGCAAACTTATCATTGCCGAATCATCAGATGACGAAGAGGAACTGGCAGCTACGACCCTTAACATTATAGAGGATGCCGCCACAAATAAAGTGTTGGTCAAAACCCAGTTCCAGTGCTTTGTCGAAGCAGGAGCACAAACAGGTCGATCGAAGAAAGAAAAAACTGCAACGATGCTTGAAAACGTCGTCGATATTGTGTCGACACCTCCACCCCCATCACCGACACAAATGATCGAGGAACGAGCACCGGTACAACAGTCAGTCAGCCCCCTCGACTTATACAAAAGCGCAATGGTGGAGACGATAAAAGCAAAGTTCGACAGAGACACCGACTTGCAAGCTTTCTTTGAGACACTTCCTGCACTGTTTCAGTCGGCTCAGAATATTTCCACCCAGGCTCCTATCTATACAGGTAGGGGCACACAACCCCCAGTCGTTGCAACCATCACGTCGATGTCACGTCCCCAAGCCTCCAACCGATGAAGAGGACGCGACTACAAGCTTCAAACACACGGGCTAAGAGCCCCATGAACATTTACATGCATAAAAATGCTAAAACAGAATGCTGAAGTAAACGTACTGAAGTGGAAACATGCACACATGAAAATTTATCATGCACAGATGCAATTAGCTATCAGACACAGTGGAAACATCATACATTCATACAAGCATTCATTCAACATGTCCATTATAGTCATTCATTCACTACAACGTTCCACCCAACCATAGGCCAGCGTACTCCTTAATCTCTCAGCAGCGCTGCCACCCCCGAGCTGGGCATGATTCTCCAAGGAATAAGGGAACTAGTAGGCTTACACATAGCCAAGGGTATACAAAAAACAACCAAGCCAACACAGTTGGGTTTATCAGGCCATCAAGGAGTTGGGAAAGGCTAAATGCTAAGCTGGTGAGCTCATTGCAGAGCTAGGAACACCTACACCAGAACTAGCCTGGCTTCTAAAACACCCACACACACCCAACACAAGGAATCAGTCCCTTCTCTGCTACACAGTCCCTTAGGCCCTGCATTCCCTTCCAGTGCTATTCAGGGGTTGTGAAGAAGAAAGCCAACCCTCTAGCTCTGTCTGTGTGGTTTCCAACACACTAGGTTTATCAAGCAAACCAAGCCCCCATCCCTGATCCCAACACAGTCCGAAGACCAACCATTGCACACATGCAGTTAAATCAGCTATCACAGCTTAAACAGGGAAAATGACTCCCAAGCAAATTACACAGTCTTGAAACGTATTAGTGAACGTGGGGAAAACAACAGTCCCAACACGAAATCAGTGTGCACAGCTCACAACATGGGGAAAACAATAGCCCCAAAAACGTATCAGCATACATTACCAACAATGTGGGGAACAACAGCACGTCCCATGCAATGAATACATTTGAAGACTTACACAGACCACGTTGGGGAATAAATTACAGTTCTCCCAGCTTGTATGTGAGAGAAACAACAACATAGGACCCACAAATCCACCCATGAGGAAAAGATACAGCCACTATCACGTAAATTCGTAGAGCAAAACTGCGTGAGTAAAAGCCGGGAAAATCCTGGGCGGGAGAGCAATGAACAGACAATGGCGAGAATGCCCGTAGCCAGAAGTGTGTGAACATGAGCCACTTCTGCTCCTGCGAGAGGATGAATAGCAATTCGGGAGGCCTGCATAGTGGAGAGTGCGTGCGTGATCTTGCACAGTTGTGGAGAGAGTAAAATCCTGCGGGAGAGATGGTAGTGGTTTATTTTTTCCATTGTGAAGTCAACAGTGGTGGAGTGTGCATGTGGGTGAGGATTGACAGTCTTGCCACCCCACTCCCAAAGACCATTAACTGCCTCAACCACCAGCAGCCATTTTTAATGAAAGTGGTTGGAATAAAACAAGGGAAGATGGCACATGGGTTTTTCTCTCATTGGCTAAGGTTTAAGAATTTCCCCACCCTTATCCTTGTGAAAATCATGCCCCTTTCTCATTTTAGTTGCTGCGATCGTAGCTGGTCAGGTTCATTTAATTAATTATAGATGCATATTTACATGGTGACAAGCATAATATATGCTGCATGCCCCGATATACCATCGGCGACAAATTTGAATCCAAAACATAGCATAACCGATCAATGGTGGGGCCTTGGCCTTTAGCTCCACACCGTGATCATTTACAATATATACATCATGTACATTTAATGCAACGGGGTCAAAACCGGGGTGTTACATTCCCCTCCCCCTTCAATAGCATTGTCCTCAGTGCTTTACAAAATTGAACAAAATGCTACACTGGTATCGCCTCAGTGTTCCGCAAAATTGAACAAAAATGGGTGTGCCAATTGCATGGCATCCTCCAGCTCCCAAGTGGCCTCTTCAGGTCCATAGTGCTCCCATTGCACCTTTACCTGACCTATGGCTCGATTCCAAAGCATGGTGACCTTCCTGTTGAGGATGCGCATTGGCTCAATTCGGAACTCTCCCTCGGGTTCCACCTGAATCACATCCCAATTTATCACATGGTTAGGATCATGCACATATCTCTTAAGCAAAGAAACATGAAAAACATTATGAGCTCTAGTGCTAGCGGGCAATGCAAGTCTATATGGAACTAGCCCTATTCTTTCAAGCACTTCAAACGGCCCACAGTATCTCGGTGACAACTTGGCACAACTACCAAGCTTCAAGGAACTCTTCCTTGCCCTCACTCTGAGGTAAACATGATCCCCAACATTAAACTCCCTGTTCACCCTATGCTTATCTGCATAGCTTTTCTGTCTGTCCTATGCTGCTTTTAGATTCTGCCTAATCTTTACGACCTCTTGCTCCATTTCCTTGAGCAATTCTAGCCCAAGCACAATCTTGTTCACTGGATTATCCCAAGTCACTAGTGTCCTGCACCTTCTTCCATACAAAGCTTCATACGGACTCATCCCTAAGGATGCCTACTGCCTATTGTTATAAGCAAACTCTACCAAGTGCAAGTAATCTTCCCACTTGGTTGGTTTGTCCATCACATACATGCGAAGCATGTCTTCAAGCACCCGATTAACTCTCTCTGTCTGACCATCTTTCTGAGGATGATATGCAGTGCTGAAGTTTAGCTTTGTACCCAAATATGCAAACAACCCCTTCCAAAAGTTGGAAGTGAACTTGACATCTCTGTCAGAGATTATTGCCTTAGGCAATCCATGCAACTTGAAAATCTCCTTCATGAAGATCCTTGCAATTTCATCCGTCTGATGCGTAGACTTCACTGGTATAAAATGTGCTGCCTTAGTCAACTTGTCTACCACAACCATGATGGAATCATGTTGTCTCCAAGTCATCGGCAATCCTGTAATAAAATCCATGGAAATAACTTCCCATTTCCATTCCGGAACTGGCAACAGCTGCAACAAACCTGTTGGATGTTGATGCTCAACCTTTACCTATTGACATTTCATACACCTTGAAATGTACTCGGCCATGTCCTTTTTCATTCCTGGCCAAAAATATTGCTTCCTAGCTGTAGCAATTGTCTTATGGTATCCTGGGTGACCAGAATACGGGGCTTGATGGATTTCACCCATAACAACTCTCCTCAACTCTGCTACATTCAGAATATAAATTCTACCTTTATAAGTGAGAAGTCCATCTTCTTCCAACTTATATCCCTCATACCTCTTCTCAAGACTTTCCTGTTGCAATTTGTCTTTTACCTGCTCATACAATTCATCTCCAGCAACATGACTAACAATTAGCTGCCTCAATTCTGATTGGCAAATACTAAGAGATGCCACATGCATTTCCACATGCATTTCCTGCATTAGCTACCTTATTCTCCTTTCCCTTTATGTGCTTGATTTCAAAATCGAATTCACATAAGAACTCCAGCCATCTTGCTTGCCTAGCATTCAAAGTAGGCTGATCAAACAAATACTTCAGTCCACAGTGATCTGTTCTGAGCTCAAATCTCCTACCCATCAAGTAATGCCTCCACATCTTGAGAGCATGTACTAAGGCTGCAAGCTCTAGATCATGAGTGGCATAGTTCATCTCATGTTCCTTCAACTTTCTTGACTCATAACATATCACGTGGTTGTCTTGCATAAGGACTCCTCCAAGCCCTTGTCTGCATGCATCAGTACATACCACAAAATCTTTCTCTGGATTTGCGACCTTCAATACTGGTGCACTGGTGAGAATATTCTTCAACCTCTGGAAACTTTCTTCACACCTCGATGTCCATTCGAACTTCATCCCCTTCTTTTGCAAAGAAGTGATAGCATGTGCAACTTTGGAGAATCCCTCAATGAATCTCCTGTAGTATCCTACAAGTCCCATGAAAGATCTTACATCTGTCACATTTCTTGGAGTAGGTCAATTCATAATGGCTTCAATCTTTTCAGGGTCCATAGATATACCCTCCTCTGAGATAATGTGACCCAAGTACTGAATTCTGTCTCTATAGAAGTCACACTTGTTTAGTTTCGCATACAACTGATGCTCCCTGAGCAAATTCAATGTCAATCTCAAATGCTTTTTATGCTCTTTCTCATCCTTGGAATAAACAAGAAAGTCATCAAGGAAAACAAGAACAAACTTGTCCAAATACTTGTTGAAGACACTATTCATAAGGCACATAAATGTAGCTGGTGCATTTGTGAGACCAAATGGTACCACTACAAACTCATAATGCCCATACCTTGTCCGGAAGGCTGTCTTATGGATGTCTTCATCCTTGATTCTCACCTGATGGTAACCAGACCTCAAGTCAATCTTGGAAAATACCTTTGCTCCCCTCATTTGGTCAAAGAGGTCATCAATCCTAGGCAAAGGATATTTATTCTTCACGGTAATCTTGTTCAATTGTCTATAATCAATACATAACCTGAGTGTACCATCTTTCTTCTTTACAAACAGAACTGGTGCTCCCCAAGGAGACACACTTGGTCGAATATACTTCTTTTCCAACAACTCTTGCAGTTGCATATTTAATTCTAGCATCTCCGGGGTACTCATCCTGTAGGGTGCTTTGGACACTGGTGCTGCTCCTGGCACAAGTTCAATTGTGAAGTCAATGTCCCTCTTTGGAGGAAGCCCTGGAATCTCATCAGGAAACACATCCCTGAATTCTTGTAACACCTGATAGTCCTCCAACCTCGGAGTTTCATCTCTTGTTTCCTTCAAATTCTGAGCTGCATACAACTAGAAACCCTTCCTACAGAACTTCTTTAACTGCATTGCTGAAACCTGCTGTACTGAAATCACCTTTGGAATGCCTTTCACAACTACTAGGTTTCCTTCTTCGTCCATGCATTCGAAAGTCTTATTGTAGCAATCAAGCTTCACCCTGTGAGCTTCTAACCAATCCATTCCAATGAGAACATCATAGGAACCAAGCGGTAGAACATTCAGATCTACACACGTGGCCAATCCATCCATGACCAATGGACATTTCTCAACCACTTCACTAACCTTTCTCTTAGTTCCAGTGGCTAGCTGAACTAACCAAGACTTCCTATGCTTTACTTTCTTAAAAGCACAAATCTCCACTACTCTAGGAGTAATGTAACTGTGCGTAGAACCAGGGTCAATCAAAATAGAAACAGATTGCTCAACAATATTACCTGCTACTTCAACTATAGTTGATTGGTGATTTGCTTGACGGTCTTCCAATGCTGCGTATATCCTAGGAACTGCCCTTGCTACTTGACCCACTGTTTTTTCTTCTTGAACATTATAAGTTGGCCTTGCACTCTCATTCTCGAGTGGACAATTTCTGTGCATGTGGGGTCCTCCACATTTCCAACTTTGAAGTGGTCCTCTATTCTATTGTGGATCCTTATGCTTTTCTTCGGTCACTCCAACTGGCTTACTTGTAGCTTGGGATGGTTGCTTCTGCTGATTCCTGAAGCTAGAAGGTTTGAAACCTTTCTTCCTTTGGTCAAACTTCTCATTCTTCTTGTCCTTCCATGCCTTATGGTAATCAGGTTTACCTTTGCTTTTCTCATAACAATACTTAGCTTTCCTTATTGCTTCTTCAAGAGTTCTAGGTTCATAAAACTTGATTCTATCTTTATAGGACTGAGGTAATCCACTCAGAAAACGCTGGACCTTCACTTTTTCATCTCTGATGTACCGGACATACCTCAACAGCTCCAACAACTTATTTGCATACTCTTCCATGGTCTGCTGTCCCAATCTCAGCTCATGGAACTCCTTAATTTTGTCATCATAATACCTGTCAGAAAGGTACTTCTGCTTGAAATACTTCTTGAACTGTTTCCACTTAAGTCTCTTTTCACTGATCCTCTTCACTTGCTTGAAGTGTTCCCACCAAATGGATGCTCTTCCATGCAAATTGAATATGGAAACTCTTGCCTTCATGTTTCCTGAATAATCATGCACTTGAAAGTACTTCTTTATCCCAAGAAGCCAAGCTTCAGCTTCTTGTCCAGTCTTTACCTCACCATCAAATGTAGGAGGTTTAGCTTTTTTAAATTCATCTCGAGAGCGATCCCTATGGTGTTTCTTTCTTTTCCTTTTATGTGAAGAAGAGCTTGAATCCCCATTGGATTCTTCCGAATCAGACGATCCACTAGAAGTCCTTCTCCTTCTCCTAGTACTGCTCTTACTGCCTTCTGGTCTTGCTGTACCTCGTCCAGAGTCTATCTTTCTTGCAAGTCTGTCAAACTCTGCAACATAGCAGCATTCAACTGATGCTGCTCTTCCTGGGCTTTGATCAGACTTCTCATGGTAGCTGCAACATCTGACGGTGTCCCCTGGAATCGCCTTCCATTGGACTCAATGTCATCGTTTCTATTACGGAAATTTTCTCCCATGGCATCTTCTACTCGCTCATAAGAATCCCGAGCATCATACCCATCATGGGTTCTCATACTGAACCACCACTTACTTGTCAAACTGCACTACCTGGAATACTTCCCTTGAAAGTGACTATGATTCTGCAAACGTGTTAATAACACAAATGTTAGATGCATAGCATTGATATAAACCAGCATTACTTACCTTCTCCTGGAATAATCATAAAATAACAAGTTTTCCCAACACAAGATTTCTTCATCAAAGAATGTCTATCTGAGGGGGACAATGGGGGTCAAGGGGGCTTGCCCCCTTTTTTTGTTTTGTTTGTAAATCATTTTTTTTCATGCAATATGGTGCATAATATCACTGCCACTTTTCTCCTTCTCAGACCACGAAAATCCACTGAAAAACCACTGAAAATTCCTCTGAAAACAGATGAATTTTCCTTGTTCAATCGGGTCTCTTCCCCAATTATTCTTCCGCAGAATCGGCTCTCGAAACCACTATTTCTTCTGCAGAATCGGCTCCTCTTCCACTATTTCTTCCACAACGGTGGCTTACAAAACTCTTCCTCCTTCCGATCGGTGTCGGTAGCCTTTCTAGTCGGAAGCCGTAACACTTTCGCTTCCGCAATGGTGGTTCTCGAAACGCTTTCGCTTTCGCAACGGCGGTTCCCGAAACGCTTTCTCCTTCCGATTGGCGTTGGCATCCTTTCTAGTCGAAAGCCGTAACGCTGTTGCTTCCACAATGGTGGCTGTTTACTTGGAACAATTTAAACTTTTCTGCGGCGTCGGAGGTCTTCCTCATTGGCTGGCTAATTACTTTGGCTTCTGCAATGGCGACACACCAAAGACGAACTCCTTCCGATGACCGCCCTTTACTTAGAAAAATTTTAAAACTTCTTGCGGCGTTAGAGGTCTTCCTCATCGGCTGGCTAATTACTTTGGCTTCCGCAACGGCAGCACACCAAAGACGAACTCCTTCCGACGACCGCCCTTTACTTAGAAAATTTTTTAAAACTTCTTGCGGTGTCGGAGGTCTTCCTCATCAGCTGGCTAATTACTTTGGCTTCCGCAATGGCAACACACCAAAGACGAATTCCTTCCGACGGCCGCCCTTTACTTAGAAATTTTTTTAAAACTTCTTGCGGCGTCGGAGGTCTTTTTCTGTCCGGCGTCTAGTCGTTTATACTTCCGCAACAGCGGACGCCCACTTCACAAACTCTTCCACAACGGCAGAACTTAACTTCACAAACTCTTCCGCAACGACGGAAGCCCACTTCACAAACTCTTCCGCAACGGCGGAAGTTAACTCTGTTAATTGTTCCGATGCGGAACACTTAGTTGTTTTCGCGGCTTTCTCTAAACTGTTTCGTCAGCCTGTTTTTCTTAGTGCTTTCGCAACGGCGGAAGTCCTTCCACCTAGCTCTTCCACAATGACGGAAGTCTTTCCTGCTATCTCTTCCACTACAGTGGAGGCCTTTCCGCTAGTGGCCTGACCTCTCAACACTTAGACCATTTTCTTTTGAATTTTACCAGTCGTCCACCGATTTCTACTGGGCAGAATGAGATACAACCTCTGTTAGTTGCTCCTTCTTGGCCCATAGAGGTCCATTGTTGCAACTTGAAGCTCTGATACCATACTGTCATGTCCCCAAGCCTCCGATCGGTGAAGAGGATGCGACTACAAGCTTCAAACACACGGGCTAAGAGCCCCATGAACATGTACATGCATAAAAATGCTAAAACAGAATGCTGAAGTAAACGTATTGAAGTGGAAACATGCACACATGAACATTTATCATGCACATATGCAATTATCTATCAGACACAGCGGAAACATCATACATTCATACAAGCATTCATTCAACATGTCCATTATAGTCATTAACAGTAAATATAGTTGCGGAAGTAGGAATGGACAAGAGCACTTATCTTATGAATAACTTGATCTGCAACCAGCTACATCGCTGCAATGTTCCACCCAACCCTAGGCCAGCATGCTCCTTAATCTCTCAGCAGCATTGCCACCCCTGAGCTGGGCATGATTCTCCAAGGAATAAGGGAACTAGTAGGCTTACACATAGCCAAGGGTATACAAAACACAGCCAAGCCAACATAGTTGGGTTTATCAGGCCATCAAGGAGTTGGGAAAGGCTAAATGCTAAGCCAGTGAGCTCATTGCAGAGCTAGAACACCTACACCAGAACTAGCCTGGCTTCTAAAACACCCACACACACCCAACACAAGGAATCAGTCCCTTCTCTGCTACACAGTCCCTCAGGCCCTGCATTCCCTTCCAGTGCTATTTATGGGTTGTGAAGAAGAAAGCCAGCCCTCTAGCTCTGTCTGTGTGGTTTCCAACACACCAGGTTTATCAAGCAAACCAAGCCCCCATCCCTGCTCCCAACACAGTTCGAAGACCAACCATTGCACACATGCAGTTAAATCAGCTGTCATAGCTTAAACAGGGAAAATGACTCCCAATCAAATTACACAGTCCTGAAACATATCAGTGAATGTGGGGAAAACAACAGTCCCAACACGAAATCAGTGTGCACAGCTCACAACATGGGGAAAACAATAGCCCCAAAAACGTATCAGCATACATTACCAACAACATGGGGAACAACAGCACGTCCCAGGAAATGAATACATCGAAAGACTTACACAGACCACGCTGGGGAAGAAATTATAGTTCTCCCAGCTTGTACGTGAGAGAAACAACAACACAGGACCCACAAATCTGCCCGTGAGGAAAAGATACAGCCAATGTCATGTAAATCCGCAGAGGAAAACTGCGTGAGTAAAAGCCAGGAAAATCCTGGGCAGGAGAGCAGCGAACAGAAAATGGTGAGAATGCCCGTAGCTAGAAGTGCATGAACGTGAGCCACTTTCGCTCCTGCGAGAGGATGAACAACAATTTGGGAGGCCTGCGTAGTGGAGAGTGCGTGCGTGCTCTTGCACAGTTGTGGAGAGAGTAAAATCCCGCGGGAGAGATGGCAGTAGTTTCTTTTTGCCATTATGAAGTCAACAGTGGTGGAGTGTGTGTGTGGGTGAGGACTGACAGTCCTGCCACCCCACTCCCAAAGACCATTAACTGCCTCAACCACCAGCAACCATTTTTAATGAAAGTGGTTGGAATAAAACAAGGGAAGATGGCACATGGGTTTTTCTCTCATTGGCCAAGGTTTAACAATTTCCCCACCCTTATCCTTGTGAAAATCATGCCCCTTTCTCATTTTAGTTGCCATGATCGTAGCTGGTCGATTTCATTTAATTAATTATAGATGCATATTTACATGATGACAAGCATAATATATGCCGCATGCCCTGATATACCATCGATGACAAATTTGAATCCAAAACATAGCATAACCGATCAATGGTGGGGCCTTGGCCTTTAGCTCCACACTGTGATCATTTACAATATATACATCATGTACATTTAATGAAACAGGGTCAAAACCGAGGTGTTAC
Source organism: Pseudotsuga menziesii (assembly GCA_001517045.1). Taxonomy (NCBI): domain Eukaryota; kingdom Viridiplantae; phylum Streptophyta; class Pinopsida; order Pinales; family Pinaceae; genus Pseudotsuga; species Pseudotsuga menziesii. The sequence goes on from LPNX010624642.1 coordinate 578,524, forward strand.
AGTCGACCTTCACAAGACAACCCGAGAAGGAAGGTCACATGACTAGACATCTATCCTCCACTATTGCACCAGCTGACCCCATACCCCAAACTGACCTACCAGCCACTGCACTGACGAAAGCAGAAATGCCTTCTGACGTAAACTCACCCGACAACCTACCACTCAACCATACTTCCCCCAAACCCATCACCCCCGACCATTCACCAACTCCATCACCACCGCCACCACCATCTCCACCACCACCACCACCCCCAGATTCAGAGATAGGCCCACCACAACCGACTACATCCACACAACCAGGGGTGACCACCATCCCACCCCCCCAATCAGACAAACCATCAGCCTCTAACCCACAAACCCAAGATCCGGGATCAACTGTTGTAGGTACACAGGAGACAGAAGAAGAAAAGCACAAGAAAAAGAAGGAGCATCATGGGATGTCTTCCAAAATCCAAATCAACTTAAATGATGCAAGTTCCTTAACCGACACAGAGATGGGACAACTCCTCAAAACCCTAGCGAGCGAAGCAAAGATGAGGAGTGCAAGGAAAAGTAAAGAAATCCAGGCCAAAAACACAGAACAGATCGAGTTTGTCGACAAATGCAGAAATTTGGCCCAGTCCATCATGCCGGGCCCCATAGAGATCGACACAGATAGAACACTTGAAAGAGCGTATCTGCTATTCGAGAGCATGGTGTCGACCCTCCAAGCGCACATTCAGGAAACCAAGGAGGAACAGAAAGAGGAAACTGCCAGACTCCTACTGGCACAATACACTGCATTTTCTGAAGTGTATAAAGTATTGTAGGACCATATGGAGGAGTCTGTTGTAACTGAAGAAGTACTAAGAGACTGGCCTACTCACTACGAGCAAGTTTATCAGCAGACACGACAGAATCAACAAGGGATTCAAGCACTGGAGAGCAGAAAGACCACGGAGGCAGCACTTACATCGACAATAGAAGAACAGATAGTGCTTGAAACCACCAAACTGCAGAAACTGGAATGGGAAGCACATCAGTGGGTGCAACAAGCTCTCCCCAACTTAGAGAAAGTTGACATCATCTACCTGCAGATGAAACAACTTATTGAGACTGTAGAGGAGAAGGACCAGTTCATGGGCCCCAACATGGAGAGGATAGCCGAAGTCTCCATCTTAGAAAAGATGTCGATCTTGTCAGGCTTAACCACACTGACCATCGATATCCAGAAAGCTTTGCAGAGTTGGACAGATTTCCAACATCACCTCGCCATCACAGCCCCAACCATTGTTGAAGTCTACGTTCAGAAACGACCGACCATCAGACTTCACAACCCACCATAGTAAATTTTTGAAAGGCCAGCAAGGATTTTGTGTACCTCCCTGGTTCTTCGGGACGAAGAAACATTTTTTTCGTGGGGGAGATGTAGAAGGAGCAAGTCGATAAAGTCGAATTGAACGAGGACCGAATTAGTCGATCAGCCGACTAAGTTGATGGGCTGACTTAGTCGATCAGCCGACTAAGTCGATCAGTCGACTAAACTAAGAGATTAGGTCGGCCACCTAAGGTCGCATTGGTTCACCGAATCGACAGGTAGTTATTTTGTAACCGTTCTGTAAATCATATATATTTGGCTGTTGAGCTAGATGAGAACTCAGTTCAGTTCTCTGCATTGTATGGATTCATTTTGATAATATAATCTGTTTAAGTCTATCAGTTCTTGTCTCTTGTCTTTGTTTTATATTTTTGTATGTTTTAGTGTGTATTATTGGTAACCTTATGTGATCTGTGAGATTACAACAGGACTCAAACTTTCTCTAATCATCCCTTTATTTAACAATTTTTGGACATGTTTTCTAATTTCTTCATTTTCTTTGGGTGTCATTCTGTATGCAACCTTATTTGGAATACTTGCACTCAAAATCAGATCAAAGTGATGACATATGATTCTTTTGGGAGGTAGCTCATTTGGTAAATCACTTACCACTATGTCTCTAAAAGCATGAAAAATTTCTTGAGTTTCAATGGGAAAATATGCAATACTAGTATTAATAAGCACTACTTTTGGTTTACAAACTAAAGCAAAACTTAACTCCTCCTCTTCCATCTAATGGAAGAATTGTTTTCCATTCATCAACAATGTCCTTGGGCCATTATCCTCCATTGTGCCTTAATATTGTAGGGGTATAAGTGTGTGCTTTATACTATCCTTCTTGAATTTATACAAATTTATATAAGTTATTTCTTCCATCATGCATGGAATTTGTGTCAAAATTCCATGGTAATCCCAATAATACATGACACACTTCCATATGCATCACATCACTTATAACCTTAATATCCTTATAGCTACCAAGCTGCAGCTCTACCTCACACTGTTCAATCATTAACAACTGGTGACCCTTTGAAACCAATACATGTTGTATGGCACTGGATGTTTGGTCTTGTTCAAACCCAGGTTATCCACCACCTCTATAGACACCAAGTTTTCTATACTACCACTATCAATGACTACCTTACAACACTTACCTCCTACTTTGCAGAGAGTTATGAAGAAGACCTTTCTCTGAGTTGGTTCATTGATCTCCTTCATTGGTTTCAACAACATCCTATTCAACAATAAAGACTCCCCTATCTCAGGGACATTTTCAACTACTGATGTATTTTTTTGGACCCTTTCTCTTCCTGAGAAATGTGGGCACATCTTTGTCCTGAACCTTCATTTTAAGGATATTCAAATGACTTGTGACCCAATTGGTTACAATTGTAACACCTATATACAATCTCTTTGCCTCTTCTTCTTCCTCTTTCTCTTCCTCTATAAGAAGATCTTCTTCCCCTAGAGCCACTTTAAGTTTTTCCTTGTTGACTTGAGCTAACATCCCCATCCTTTTGGGTTGTGGTCTGACCTCTACTAGCTTGTTGTCCTCTCCCTTGAGCGGCATTATTTCATTTTCCACTTTTTTTGCTCATCATTTTCTCATGTGCCTTCAAGGAAAATTGATAAGCTTCATCAACATTCTGAGGGGATAACATGGTCATTTCATATTGGATGCCCATTCTAAGGGGAAAACATGCTCATTTCAAAAGGAAGATTGAAGAAGTTGAAGGAAAAACCCAATTTTTCTTGCAACTTCTTCAATCTACATTTTGAAATGTTAGCGCTCTACCAGCATAAAGTGTCCATACACTTTATCTACAATAACATAGAGATTCTAATTGCGTACTCTAATTAGTAGGTCTTGTCTACTCAAGCTTCATTATTCATAAAATCCGTATCTCATCTATGTATTAAATCATTATTATTATAAGCACTAGCATTAATTCACCTCCACTAACTGAACCACTCAAACCACAACTTTAGTTTATCAAACCTCTTCTCTCATTTAGCAACTCTTCCAATTCCACACTTCCGTCAACTATAGAACCAACCCTATGGATTTCACACTTCAAAAAAACAATTGCATTAGTATTATGCCTCGCAACTTCTTGATATTAGTGCCACCCTCCTAAGCCATACATAATCACTCACAATTGTCGATCTCTGTCACTTCAGATGGATGATCAGATCACATATCTCTTGAATTCTTTATAAATCTATAGTAAATCTACGTTCTTCATTTATTTGATCCAACTCTTAACATCAAATCTGGAATGAGCTCTTAAGAAGCGAAATACCAAACAACTTCAAACACCCTCTTTAAGATTCAATACATACATGAAGTTTAGGACTGAAATTCCTTTGAAGTAGAATCATATTTTTAGAAATTTCAAGCATGAATTACCTTTGTAGTGGATCACCCATGAACTCTTTCTTGAATCCCAATTGAATTGATCATTGGATTTCTCGATGGCTTATCATGATGGAATATCTACAATGGAATGGTTGCCTTCAATGAATTCAATTTCACCTTTGGTTGCTTGATTTTATTCTCCTAAAATTAAATCAATATCGTTCATTTGATCATCTACCCTCCAATGCTAGGTCATAAATGCCATATTTACATTGACCTTTATTTCAACACAAGAACAATATAGTTTGAGTAAAACTACCATGTTCACGGTTTCACTTGAAAATACAAAGATTTATAACCATACACAAAGATATCTCTCTTTCTTGGAGGACATTTGAGAATGGTTATTTGTTTTTCTCAATCAATAGAGAATGTATATACATAATTCCTACCAATCTCCCAAATCCTGAATTGGCT
>LPNX010624642.1:587716-632316 GCA_001517045.1 Pseudotsuga menziesii
AACATCACACATAGAAGAAATGATTGGCTTATAGCCATTGGGGCTTCCAAGCATATGATAGGATTCAAAGAATCCTTTGTGAAACTTTCAGAACATGAATCACCTCACAAGGTGAAGCTTGGAGATGACTACCAATATCCAATAAAAGGTATTGGGGAATCTTCTTATAAACTAGACTCTGGGAAGTCTATGAAGATGCAAGATGTATTGTTTGTACCAGGACTCAAGAAGAACCTTATCTCCATATCTACATTAGATGCAAAAGACATGAGGGTTGCATTCATAGATGGCCAAGTCATCATGTGGCCAAAGGGAAAGACTATTAATGATGAAGTAGTGATTGGAGAACAAGAAGGAGGTCTATACAAATTGAAGGGCCATCTAGAACAAGCCTTGGTCCATGACATAGTAGATCCAAATGAACTTTGGCATAGAAAGCTTGCACATGTGCATTACAGAGCGCTACCAATTGCAAGAAAAGCTATTGAAGGTCTTCCAGAAATTCAAGCAAAACATGATGGGGTCTGCAAAGGATGTGCGAAAGGAAAGAATACAAAGAGGACATTTCCAAGTAGCGAAAGCAAATCAAAAGGAATATTGGAAATCATCCACTCCGATGTATGCAGTCCTATGTCATCAAGCTCACTACGTGGGTATGTATACTATGTTTCTTTTATTGATGAATTTTCTAGGAAGACATGGATTTACTTCATGAAGAACAAAGATGAAGTATTCAACAAGTTCAAGGAATTCAAAGCCTTGATCAAGAATCACACTGAAAAGAAGATCAAGACCTTTCGATTAGATAATGGCGGAGAATTCACTTCGAATGAATTCAAAGAGCTATGCAAAGACTTAGGGATTAAGAGGGAGTTGTCCACTCCTTATAATCCACAACAAAATGGGATTGTAGAAAGGAAGAACAGAACTATCATGGAAGCTGCAAGAGCAATGCTTCATGATCAAGATCTTCCTATGCATATTTGGGCGGAAGCTGCCAGAACAACGGTGTATGTACAGAACCGTACTCCACATAGAATACTCGAGAACAAGACTCCTGAAGAAGCCTTCTCTAGAAAGAAACCAAAAGTCATCCATCTCAGGATATTCGGCTGTCCTGTGTACATACACATTCCAAAAGAGAAGAGAACAAAACTAGATCCTTCAGGAAAGAAGGGTATATTTGTGGGATGCTTTGAAATCTCGAAGGCTTACATAATATACTTCCCAGGTTTCAAGAAGATTGACATCAGTAGGGATGTGACATTTGATGAAGACACAGCTTACAACAATCCAGAAAGAAACCTACTGAAGAATCTGAAGAAGCAGAAGCACCCAGAATTCATGATACAACCATGAATGAAGAAACTCAAGAAGAAGATCGAGAATTTGAAGAACCACAAAGACCTGTAGATCCACCTCTAGAGAAGAATCCTCACAAGAGGAAACCTGCTTGGGTATGATAAATTATCCAAGGTGCGGAAAGACATGGGGCTCCAGAAGAGAATCACAGAGAAAGAAAGAGGACCAGATCTTGCTCCGGGTATGTAGCATTACTATGTGATTTCATCGATAAAGAACCTTCCAATTATGAAGAAGCGGCAGAACGAAAAGAATGGAAGGATGCTATGATCGAAGAGTATCAATGGATCATGAAGAATGATGTTTGGGATGTTGTCCCAAGACCAGAAGGGAAGTGAGTTGTAACTTCCAAATGGATGTACAAGATCAAGCATGCTGTAGATGGTAGCATAGAAAAATATAAAGCAATATTTGTTGCTCATGGTTTCTCATAGAAAGAAGGAATAGATTATGAAGATACCTTTGCACCTGTAGCCAGATACAATTCCATCAGATTAGTACTTGCTCTAGCTGCAGTGATGAAATGGAAGATACACCAGATGGATGTCAAGACTGCTTTCTTGAATGGTGTAGTAGAAGAGGAAGTGTATGTGGAACAACCACTCGGTTTTGAGACACATGATAGGGAGTCTCAAGTGTTTAGATTGAAGAAAGCCCCATACAGTTTGAAATAGGCACCTAGGACATGGTACGATAGAATTGACAGCATTCTATCTAGTTTGGGCTTTACCAAAAGTAAAGCAGATTCCAACCTTTACTACAAGGTTGAAGATGACAACCCAGTGATGCTCCTACTTTATGTAGATGATTTGTTTGTAACCAGTATAGATGGGTTGATTACTGATACAAAGAGAAAGCTTGCTACCGAGTTTGAAATGAAGGACTTGGGATTGATGCATTATTTTCTAGGCATGGAGGTGTGGCAGAGTGCAGATGGGATTTCTCTCGGATAAGGGAAGTATGCAGTAGAGATCCTGAAGAGGTTTGGGATGATGGACTGCAAGGCTATGGCTACACCTATGGCATCAAACCTGAAGTTATTGAGTGATGCTTCATCAGAGACAGTTGATGCCATGATGTATCGTCATATGATTGGGTCCTTGATGTACTTGACAAACACTAGATTAGATATTTGCTTTGCTGTGAACACCTTGAGCCAGTTCTTGATAGATCCGAGACATGTTCGCTTGCCTGTTGCAAAGCATATTTTGAGATACCTGAGAGGTACAGTTGATTATGGGCTCAAGTATGATGCGAATCAGAATATTAAACTGGAGGGTTATGTTGATTCAGATTGGGTAGGAAGTGCCATCAATAGCAAGAGCACTTCAGGATGCTGTTTTGGTATGGGATTAGGTGTGATCTCTTGGTTTAGCAGGAAGCAATCCTATGTGGCACTGAGTACAGCTGAAGCAAAGTATGTCACAACTTGTTCATCTAGTTGTGAGGTAGTATGGCTTAGGAAGCTACTTTCTGATTTATTTGATCTCCAGTTGGATGCTACTTGTATACACTATGACAACTAGACTTGTGTGAAGTTGTTGGAGAACCCAGTGTTCCATGACAAGTTGAAGCATATCGAGATCAAGTATCACTATATTAGGGAAATGGTGCAGAGGGGAACAGTGAAGCACTAGTATGTTGCAACAGATGATCAGATAGCTGATGTGTTGATGAAGCCATTGGCCAGAGTGAAGTTTGAGTACTTCAAGGAGAAGCTTGGTGTTCTCCAGATTGAGGTTCCCTCAAAAGGGAAGTGATGAGTCCGTAAGCCATTCTGATGAGTAGGTCAGATGTAAGGGTTGAGCCATTCTGTCATGGTGAGAGGATTGGTTCCTTCCATGTCAGATATGAGTGTTGAGCCATTCTGATATGACTGTAGGATTATTTCCTACATGATCAGATATAAGGGCTATTGCCATTCTTGGAATGGAGCTACCTGGTGAGTTACCAGGAATATTTGGTCTTGGACTGAGGGAATTTCTAAGACAACTGTAAGATGTGAGCGCATGGCCATTCTGATGTGATTGAGGGATGTGTTCTCGCTTGATCGGTTATAAGGGCTGTTGCCATTATGCCATGGTGAGAGGATTGATTCCTTCCATGTTAGATGTGAGTGCCGGCCATTCTGATGTAGGATTAGTTCATACACAGATGTAAGGGCTATCACCTTTCTGACGAGTAGGTCAGATGTGAGTGCTGACGATTCTAATGTAGGATGAGATCCTACATAGATGTAAGGGCTACCGCCTTTTTGATGAGTAGGTCAGATGTGAGTGCCGACCATTCTGATGTGACTGTAGGATGAGGTCCTACATGATTAGATGTAAGGGCTACCGCCTTTCTAATGAGTAGGTTAGATGTGAGTACTGGCCATTCTAACGAGTAGGTCAGATGTAAGGGGTACTCCCATTCTCTGAATGGAGGCACCTGGTTAGTTACCAGGAACCCTTAGTATAGGACTGAGCGCCTTTCTGATGATTCAAGGTCAGATGTAAGTGCTGTGCCTTTTTGACGAGTCAAGGTCATATGTGAGTGTTGGCCATTCTGATGAGTAGGTTAGATGTAAGGGATACCAAAGACCTACAAGGAGGTAGGCTTACAACCAACATGAAAGAGGGCTGGCTCTGTAGAACTTCCTGTGACGAGAAGAATCATGAGATAGCACATATGATGATGACCTAGTGATGATCCAAATTGAGCTATGATCCAGATCCAGTTATGATGTCTCCAAGATGATCTAGATCGAGTGATGATTTAGATCCAGCAGTGATGATCCAGATCGAGTGATGATCCAGATCTAGTGATGATGACCTAGTGATGATCCAGATCGAGTGATGATCCAGATCCAGTGATGATGATCCAGATTGAGTGATGATCCAGATCCAGTGATGATGACCCATTTATGATCCAGATTCAGATGAAGATGATGAGAACTTGACGATGACCCAGATGATACAGAGAAGAAGACTTGTGTTGAAAATTGTGTCGAGAGAATACCTTCCTAGTTAAGAGGGAGTGTTGACGTATATGTAACTTCAAAATGTATTCACTTGTATTTCTTATGTATTGTAACCTGATGTTTATTCTGGGATGTATTTGTAATGTACTTGAGTCATGTCATGCCCTGATGTTCCAATCGGGAAGATCTATAATGTAAACAAGTCATGTCAAGTCATTGTGGGTAACCCTCCTATTGTCTAAGGGTTAAAATCCCCGCAGTTCCAGGGCACTAGGGTTATTAGACTCTCCTAGAGAGTTCACCCCTAACAGGGTTTTAGTCATGTCCGGAATTAGTATAAATAGAGATATATCCTCTCTATTTAGCACACACTCATACACACTCAGTTGTAGTGCATAGCTGAGGAAGAGAAAGACATTGGGGCAAGGAAGAAAGAGGTTACTGTTGTCGGGAGATCATCTTAATGTTTTGGGGGTTTTACTTTTGGTGCTGATTCTATCTCTCTGAGGAAGTTGTGGGGTTTTCTCCATTTATGGTTTCCCCAAGGAAAAACACTATGTTCATTGTCTCTTGTGTTTGATTGCTGTACTTGTTGTTCTCTCAGTTAAAGACCCCAACATAATGCTAGCTTGATTGATAAAAACTAACAATTTTCTTAGTATGGAACATTGGTTTCTTTTGAGGGCTTTTGAAGAAGGGGTGTGTGAAGATTTAGATAATACGAGGGTTAGGCATACCTATAAATTCATGGGTTAGAGTCAAGAGGCTTTGCGTTAGGGGTAAGATGATATCTAGGATTCCGATAACTAGTCTAGGTTAGATATGACTATACCATTAACAATATAGGCATAAGGAATGTGTTTGGTTAAGCTTGGCCCTCTACTTGGTCACAACATTGAGTGCATTTTTTGCACCAAAATATGATCATAAGGTAATCAATAAAAAACAATATCATTGGTAGATTGATCCCTTTACCCTTATAATCATACCCATATTCTATTGTACAATTTTAAAGCTCAATCATGGCAATGATAGGTACTAAGGACTTTATTACGAAAGAGAGTAAAATAATAGGTTTCAAATTTGACAAAAAGAGGATGTGTTTCTCTTCATGTGTGGTTGCACCCTTCATCATATAGCAATTGGATGAATTGAGAAGATACCTACAATGAAAGAGAAAAGAGGATGCCATAACTGAATGTTAGGAATTCCTATTTATAGCTAGCGAATCCTTCTTTAAAGATTTGTAACAAAGAAAGGAGCTCGCATGGATTTCACACATTAATCACATAACCTCCTTTTCTCAACTCAATTTTAAAGCATATGAAGTCCACATTAAGAATAAAGCTTTCAATTTACTAGTATAGTTAAACTCAAAAAGATATTGACATGATAGTTAAACTTGAAAAGATGATGCACACTCTCTTCAAAGACCATAATAAAGCTCTTTCTTCTCCAAATAAGTCATTATCTTGAACACATAAACGAAGACTAGACCAAAACTATTAAATCAGGGAAGGACCATGCTCAAGTTGGTAGTTTTCACATTAAATAAGGTTATGGTTTGTGCTTTTTCTAACCAGCAACAATACTAATCTCTACAAGAACACATCCTTAAAATGATAGAAATGGTTTTCATCTCTTGCAAATTTCTCACTTCACAATATTGGATATGAAAGCAAACTCTCGATTGAAACCTTAATGATCTAGATAAATTTTTCATTAGGAAATACCCGTATGTATAAGCATTGTTCCCCCATATGCATGGATCCTAGAACATGGTATAGTTATGCCCATGCATGAAATTTCTTCTAGATTATCATCAGATTTGTGGCTGGAAAGAGGGTTCATTTGCTACAAGAGTAGCTTACTCCTACATGGAGTGAAATTCTAGAGCTTGCACTGATAAGACCAAAAGAAATGGTCAGCTTCTCACTGTGACTACAAAGCATGTTTTCAATCAGTTCCTTCTCGGCTTCTGGAAACATAGAATTTGTCTTAACCACAGACAATGCATCCTTCATCTCCTGGCCTTTTGTCTTTACTCCCCTTCCTATCATCATTACTCAAATTTTTAGTCATCATCCTAGTTTCCAGTAGCAGTGTAACACATATCCAGCATTTTAGGGTTGTAAAGTAAAAGGTCGTTCTGCAACATGACCTTCTGCGTCAATGCTGTCATGGACTCTGCTGGTACAAAAAAGGCCCGCACACATCTGCATCAGGATCTATTGCCATCCCTTGTATTAGTAATGTGCCTCCTCTAAATAGCTGGCATAATGCTTTGAATTTGGTGTGATGATATAATAATCTTGAACCATGGAATTTGAAAGTATCGTTGACATAAAACTACACCAGTGCCATCAATTCAAACCAAGAAACATTCTTTGGTCATTGACCAAGGCTATGATTTTTGCTTATTTTAACCATGGTAGCAAAAGACATCATCCAACAAAAATTTACAAGATCTTTAATTATGTGCTTTTGGTTGGATGTGTAATTGATTTACTTTTGGGGTGATGGTCAACCTTCACAGCATCTTCATCATGAAATTGCCTCAATGTTGATTCTGCTACAACCCTCGAAATTTTCTTGAAACTAGTGAAATCAGAGCTCCATCTATCCTCCACGAACTGCCTCAGATAGAAACCAAATTTTCTCAGACAATTCACTATTTCAGAGAACTCAAAATTTGTTTTTTTTTAATGAAGTGCAACGAGTATTTATACCGGTTTCAATTAATTTCTGAGTTGACTTGTCATAAAGGATTTTTATTTTTATTTAAATTTGAGCCGACTTCAATAAGGTAAGAGTGTAGTTTAATGTTTTATTTTGTCTTTGAATTGTCAATTTAATGGTCTAACTTGGTCTTATTTAAGGCTTGTTTTATATGCCTTTAGGACTTGTTCTCCTACATATGGTGTGAGTTCCTTCATCTTATTTTGATCTAGGGTCATCCCCAAAGGTTCCAAGACCCCAAATGCCCACATCATCTTCATTTCTTCAAGCCTATTAAACCATCTAATGTGTGGGTCAAAAGGCTTCTTTTTCAAGTGCATGGTATTCTCAAGCCATCCACATCATCTAATTACCTTTATTACCAAGTATGTGGACTTCATTTCTCATGAAGGAACAAATGACCATAGAATGGGTCATTTGGATCATTAGGTGTTCCAATGGCTCCAATGCCCACATCCATTGTCATTATTGCCATGTCATCCTCCTCCTTTATCCATATAATCAATATTTGAATTCCTTTGTCATTTATGGTTTGTCATTAATGACAACTAGTGCTCAACATTTAGACTATAAAAATTTTCAGCGTTTAACATTTGTACACTATTGTAATTTCACAGAGTCATCTGGGATGCTGCATGGTTTACAAACTCTAGGAAACCATAACCTACTAATTCTCTAGTTTGTTTATTATGAATAATATTAAGAGAAAGAAGGCCTTGGGTTGATGAAAAATAGTCATGGAGGTAAGTAGTATTCATCCATTACAGTAAACCTTTGATCCAATACTGTAAACATCAACTAACATGTAGGAAGAAGATTCCATTCATGGTCTAGACGAAGGTACTAGGGAAATTGGTAAATTCCATGAAAGGGAATTACCAGCCACTGACAGGTACCAAAATTAGTCTTTAAATGTATTTTCCATACATTTGTACCAAGAACAATGCTAGTTTCTAGAGTTCCTTACAGAATGAGTACCCCACAGCTGAAAGAATTGAAATTGCAACTGGAAGAGTTGTTAAAGAAGGGTTATATATGCCCTAGTGTTTCACCATAGGGAGCACCTGCTCTATTTGTACAAAATAAAGATGGAACACTGTGGTTGTGTTTGGATTACATACAACTAAACAAGGCTACTACTAAGAATAGGTATCCATTGTTCAGGATCAATGATTTGTTCATTTAGTTGCGTGGAGCTAGAATTTTCTCAAAGATCAACTTAAGGTGGAGCTAGAATATCAGTAAGACTACCTTCAGGAATATGTATGGGAACTATGAATATACAATAGTACCTTTTGTATTGGAGAATGTTCTAGATACATTCATGTGTTTGATGAACGGTGTATTCAAAGTATTTTTGGATAAATTCATTACAGTATTTTTGGATAAATTCATTACAATATTTTTGGATGACATAATGATTTATTCCAAGATAGAAGAGGAACATGAAGAACATATCAGGAACATGCATATATAGTCTATCAGTTGTTTGTATGGATGTACACCTTATCTCTTCATATCTAAGTGGGCCCCATCATTGTTTGTGCAACAAATTCTCTTTGAAACATGGTTCTCAATTCCAAGCACTTCAATAACCTCAATCAAGTGATTACTTATTGTCCTAGTAGAATTCACATATCCATGGCACACCATACCTAACATATTGACACCTTCTATATCTAGCATCCATTCTGTCTCAGGCTTAAATCCATCATTCTCATCAAACTTGGTAAAAATTTTATTAATATCTGGAATTCCCTGGAGAGCCAATTTTGTAAGCATGTTACTTTCAAATTTCTTCAAAAATACATCATCTTCGGAATTTTGGTCTTGTGATTACCCTTTAGGACACTCTTCATTCATAATACATATACGAGGAATAAGTTTTTCTGCATTATCGTCATTAAAAATGCATCTCAAATCATCATCAAACTCAAGGTTCATATTTTCTGCAATGTCTGCCATATTCAACTTTTTATCATTTGAGTAGTTGTTTCACCAGTTGATTGTGCTGCAACACAACCAATCATCTCACTTGGAGCTACTAAGGACTACATGAAACGAGATTCAAAAGCAACCAATTGTTCTAGTTGCAAGCTTATGTGGTTTTTCTTCATAAGTTGTTTTATTGTTTTCATTGATTCAGATATGCACTCTTTACAAATAGGTAATATTTTGTTTATAATATTTGATTCATATAGAACTAATATACAATTATTATGTTTGATTCATGTAGAATTAATACACAGTCACTCACTTCATCCTAGTATAAATAATGGAAAATGTATATGTCATACTTTGGAAAATCTGAGAGCCTATGCTTCTACCCCTTTACAATTGTAGATACCAAACATACTTTGGTACGAGAAATCAGATAACACTCAAATGCTTCCATTATGTGCAGAAGCTCCAAGTTGTTATAACCTAGCATTGTACATATCCTAATGTATGCCTGTATGAGTAGACACCAATATAAAAAATATCATATAAGGTGTTTTCTCATAAGTATGATTGAATTAGCATAAACCAATAGAAAACATCGATTAAAAGGTATAATAGAAAGTTTTATGTCATCTATTCTTTTTAAATACAAATATTGACTTGATAAAGAGTTAGTTTGTGTTGTAAGTATTTATTAATTAATCCACAAATTAGATCCTACGATGTTGACTATAAGGTCAATTTAGTCCAAAGAAACTATATTCTCAACCATCACCTCAATGTAAATAGAATTTTATCAAACCAAAGACATTCATTTCAATACTAACAACGATCATGAGCTAGTACATAATGAGCAACAAAGATCCTTCTAATTAATCATTCGACCATATATTTATTGAACATAGATCAAACATTTTACTCATGTATTACTTACAAAATCATAAGCCAACTTTAGATTGTCTTCACACTTGTGCTCTTTATGACTAGGCACGAAAGATAAACTTCCAATAACATTCATAACTTACCGAAGGATAATTTGTTTTATCTAAAGCATTGCACAATATTTAGCTAGAGGATATTTGAAGGTGATATACTTATGAAATCAAAATGCTTAGGCTACAATTGAAATAGTCAACCAATATACCTTACAAGAATTTCCAAGAGTGGAGTAATGAAGATATATCTAAAAGGTAACAAAGAGACAATTTGTATCAGTTCTATCTTAGATGCATGCACAATGAAAGATAATGATGGTTGTAGTAAGTCATCATACTCATATTTAATTTATCAAATGATTTACGAAACAAATGTTGCTTAGGTGTTCCAAGAATGAATTAAATGAAGACTTGCAACAATAGAAACCAAATGGTTACAAGGAACACTATGATCAAAATTCAAATCTATCTCAAGAAGTATAAGGTTACAATATATTCAAATATATCATATTGGTTTGGCAACCATTCTTATCAATATAGTCAGAAACATTTTATGTACCAATATATTAGTACCATTTGTATTAGTCCTGAAATACAAAGTTCAACATTGCTTATGTAACTTATGTACTTACTGACATTATCTTCTTCATGGAATTCACAGTAGTAAACAAAAGGAGAATATGACATTGTCTTCTTCATGGCATTCATAGTAGTAAACAAAAGGATAATCTAAGTTACTAATGGATATATTCCTAAATATACAGACATATTGTCCCATTAGTAGACAACAAAACATAAAGACATGTTTATTTCACTGGAGAGGTCCCAGAACCCTACTTTCCATCAACAATGTTTTGGTTGGCTACTTCATTCTGCACTTGGGATTTGAAGGCCATAGTTCCTACCTGAATCTTAACATGAGTCAGTCTATCCGCAAGATCTTGGATGGTGTGGGCTTGCTCCTGATGTCTAGATTTCTCAGTAGCGTTTTTCTCCCTCTGAATCGAACTCACTTCATGGAGGTCCTCTACAACATGCTAAAAAAGTTCCCTCACTTCTCCTCTGAGTCAGTGAAGCTGATGCTTCTAAATATCGACATCATCTTTAACTCTCCTCAGTTTGTGTCCTAGTGATTCCAGGCCATGTTGCGGGAAATAAGGCTCACTCTCGTGTGGTGGAGTCCATGTTATCAGCCTATTTGCAGAGGGGGCAATTATCTTGGAGGATATCGCAACTCTGAATTTCTATCCTGAGATGAATGAAGTTAGAGATAAGTTGGTGCATGTATATACTACAGGAATGATCTGTCTCATCGGCCAAGTCTCTCTTCTTCATGATGAAAAAACTCATGTTCATGCTCTAAATCTCCAGCCTGATCCGCATCAACTCTAACCCATGTCCAAATTAACGTCATCCAGCATGATCTAAACATGCTTGACACAAGTTCCACAACTCTCGCACGGGGTGCATAAGACTCCATGGTTGTTATGGATTGTACTTCCTATAGTACAAAACCAAAATTTACAATAGGTTCCTGGGTTGGGGAGTCTAATCTGACGTACTTTGCTTCTATTTCCCTTGAATTTTCATTCTCCCAAATCTTCCTTCCTTCATTCATGATGAGGTTCATGATCGCCCATACTATCTACATTGTGATGTCGGCCGTGTCTGCGTGGTGCACACACCAATTCATTCATTCAATCTGTGCCGTGCATCCTCCACACGGCTGTTTTGGCAGCAACCACGATATCCGACGATCATGCCATAAGACCAACGACAAATGCCACTGATCTTTCTCTTTTTTTGTACGCATATATTTTGGATCATCAACATCGTTATAGATGGATATGTAGTTGAAAATATTTCCTTTTGATAAGTGTTTGTCGTAGGATATCTGATGTTGACATGTCGGATCTACGTCATTCATATGTCGGCTCTACGATGTTGACATGTCGTAGCTTCGACACTACGTCTGATGAGACAAAGTCGGAAATTCGACTTTTAATGGATGAAAGACTTATCCATATTAGCTTTATACTCTGTCGAATTGTTGATAGGTTTTGAAATGGTGTCGAATATCTGATGAAGTCCCACTGACAAAAAAAAAAATTTGTGGTTATTAAATAAAAGACATGTGTCTGTCGAAGTTCAGACAATTCATTCGTTGGATTTTGGGCTCAAATTCTATTGTGTTTGATTTTGATGTTGTACATTCATCCAAATATACTATTGCTTTGTTGCTTCTTGACATCTACATTTTCTAAGCTTCCATACTTTATTTTGCAATTATCCACTTGCTCTGCTTTTATATTCTCTTGCAGCTAAGTGTACTCTTTTGTTGACTACCTTCTTTACGTCACCATACCTCTTCTTAAGATTTTCCTTCATCAACATCAACATCCACAAATCATCAATTTCAATGTCTAGCTTATTCCTTTGTTGGTATATGTCATTTATACTCTTTCATAGTTGTTATTCTATATATAATGCAGGAGTTTCGATCTACAGGAAGATCTAGGAGCCTTATAGAAACTCACAAATCAAATTTGGTGCAAAACCAGCAAAAAACTCACAAATGAGAAGCCTTTGAGGAAATTTCAATTCAAAATGGGCCTTTTAACTTTTATTCAAATTCCATGTCATCATGTGTTAGCCAATGAAATTTCTTTAAATTTGAAATACCGTATAGGTATTAAACACTTTTTTAATATAAATTTGGGGACAGGTATCATAAAAAAAAACTACTTTTTTTGTTTGTATTTTTGACATATCTCCTTGTGTTTTTACTCAAATTTCGATCAGGAGAGCTCATAGTACACACTCGGCATACTTTTGACGGACCCCTTTACCCCAAAAACAAGAAATACCTGAAAAAATGGAATGATGTCATCATTCCATTTTTCAGGTATTTCTTGTTTTTGGGGTAGCGGGGTCCATTAAAAGTATTTTGAGTGGGTACTTGTTGGATGCAAAATTTAATTCTGCATCCAACGAGCTCTCCTAATCGAAATTTGAGTAAAAAAACGGCGAGATATGTCGAAAATACAAACAAAAAAGTAGTTAGTTTCTTTTCTTCCTCCAAAATTAATAAATATTATTTTATTATTTTAACTTTTTTTTTTTAGGAGGCCCATTTTGAAGTGAAATTTCCTCTAATTGGCAAATTACACATGCAATGTGAGCAAAAACAAGTTATATTTTGACTGTCTACTAACATAAAAAATGTTAGTAACAAGTTTATGTTACATCAGAAGTGTTTCATGAGGCTTAGGAAGCTAATTGTGATTGTACAAATGAACTTGGCCAAACTGGCCTCAATCCCCCCTAGGTGGGCCAATCACGTTCCAAATCAGCCCAAATTGCCACGAAATATCTATGTGGACATGGTTGAGGTGACATGGGGTCATTGTAACACCTTGGAATGTGTATGCATGGAAAAATAAGTGGGTTATAGGCTCTAGGTGGCATTAAATGCACCAAATCAACCCAAAATTGGACAAAATCAACCTCTAGCGCTCCTAGTGAACCAAACCATCCACATTTAATGAATTGTAGCACACCAAAAATGATGCAGGCACACATGTGGATGGTTGAATTATCTGGAGTGCTCATGTGCATGTGAATGCACCAATTTAGCCGGTTATTGGTCCAACTAAGCACCCTAAGTCCAAAACCATAGTGTATTAATGCAAAAATGCAATAAAATTTACTAAGGATTTAAAATAAGGTACTAAGGGGTTGGATTACTATTCTAAAACCCTCCCTCAAACAAAAACTTAGTAAATCTCATGAAATGGAAGAGGCCTTGGCAACAAAGGCTCAAGTCACCTCAATTACATAATTCAGAAATTTTATTTGTCCATATGAACCGAGGAAAATAAGGAAAACCACATGGTACAAAACCTTCCCTCAAGAATGGACACGGGGATGAAACCTGCAAAAAATAGCAGTAAATCACCATCCATCATTCACCCCAAGAAAATATCTCAGGTAAGTGAATTTATTCTCTATGAAAGTCTTGGTGAAAATGTCGACAGTTTGCTTGATGGATGGGCAATATTTCATTGAAATCACCCTGTCATTCATTAAGCCCCGGATGTAGTGCATATGGATCTCAATGTGCTTTGTTCTTTGCCTCTGAACTAGATCAATAGATATTTTGATGGCACTTTGATTTTCCACCCAAATATTGGTAGGAGAATCAATTGTGACACCAAATTCCTGAAGAATTCCTTGCAACCAAACACATTGTGTAGCTTCATTGATTGTTCCCCTATACTCGGCCACTGTTGATGAAAGTGAAATGGTGTGTTGTTTCTTACTTGAATAGAAAATGGGACCTTAAGCAATCATAAATACAAAACATGAATTTGATTTCCTATCAGCAGGATCTCCATCCCAATCTGAATAAGAAAATCCAGCTAGTTGAAGTGAAGAACTAGCTGAGTAGTGCACCCCAAAATTCATCGTACCCTAGACATAAGAATTATTTTTACATCATTTCAATAGAGCTCATGTGGCTAGTGCATATTTCTTTCTATAGAACTTATAGCATAAGATAAATTTGGTCTTGTATGTGTAAGATAGAGCAAGCTTCCCACTAGTTTCCTATAGAGTGTAAAATCTACCAATGGAGAATTGCCAAATTCATGCAATTCGATGCCAAAAAGAAAGGGAGACTTGGATTCCTTACACTCAGCCATGTTAAACTTATTTAGCAGGTCTGAAGCATACTTTGGTTTACTCATCATGATGCACCTTTCACTTTGCTCAATTTCCAAGCCCAAAAATTGCCTTAGCAATCCTAGATGGGTCATGACAAATTCACTATGTAAAGATGACTTAATTGAACCAATTGAAGTGGTGCAAATACCTATAATTATAAGGTCATAAACATAAAGAAAAATAACCTACAAAATACCATCATGTTTCTACAAATATACATTAGGATCTGATTTTCATCTAGTGAAGCCAATAGAGAGCAAGAAAGCATCCATTTTAGCATACCAAGCCCTGGGGGCTTGCTTGAGTCTTCATACTACAAACAAGTGAAGGATCCTCTTGGAAAAATTTAGGTTGCTGCATGTAGGTCTCTTCCTGTATCTCACCATGTAAGAATGCACTCTTGACATCCATATGGTGCACTTGCCAACCCTTACTAGCTGCAATTTCTAGAACTAGTGTTATGGAGTCCATCTTTGCAGCTGATGCAAAGGTCTCGGTATAATCAAAACCATGGAATTGAGAGTATCATTTATCAACTAATTTTTCTTTTTATTTCACATCTGGACAATCAGCAGCAAGTTTGGTTCAGAATATCCACTTGCATTGAACAAGCTTCCTCTTGGGAGGAAGGGGAACCAATTCCCATGTCTCATTCTCTTGGAGAGAATGGAGCTCTTCTTTCATTGTTGTTTTCCATATTGGGTCATTACAAGCTTGCTGATATGTCTGTAGATCAGATACAATCAGCATATAACAGTGCTCAACAAGAGCACTATCACTTGAAAATGAATTATTACTAGTTTGAGATCTATTCTTCATAGGCTCTTGGGGATTGCCAGCCAATCCCCCTGCAGCTTGTATGTTTTTTTCATCCCACTTGGGCCTTGATGGTGACTCATATACAACAACATCATCTACAGACATATAATATCGGGATATCAGAAAAAACAGAGCTTGAATCATCACTCATACCATCAAATTGTTGAGGAGAAGAGCATTCCCTTGGGGCAAGCTCAAAATATGGTATTGGTTCCTCTTTGAATTGTGCACTTATTTCAACAAATGTCTTGAGAGTGGAAGTGTCAAAGAGTTTGTAACCTTTTGTATCCTCACCATACCCAACCATGATGCACTCCTTTCTTTGTGGCTACAAGGCCTTCCTATTTTCAGAAGGGATTTGAGCCCATGCTCTTGATCCAAAAATCCTGAAATTTGAGACATTTGGTTTATGGAAAAACCATGTCTCGTAGGGAGTCTTTCCTTTTACTGATTTGTGGAAGGATCTGTTTTGTATGTGTGAAACACAATTAATGGCCTCAGCCCATATCTTGGGACTTAGATCCCTTTCTTCAATCATGCAAGTGGCCATCTCCTTGAGAGATCTATTCTTCCTCTCTACCACACCATTTTGCTGTGGCGTGTAGGGAGTTGAGTGTTGCATTTGGATGTAACACTCCTCACAAAGGTGTTTTAGGTTCTTGTTGAAATACTCCTTCCCATTATCAGTCCTAAGTATCTTAATCTTATTCCCACTCTGATTTTCTACCAATGCCTTCCAAATCTTTAATTGTTCAAAAACTTCAGACTTTAATTTGAGGAAGTACATCCAACAGAATCTCAAGTAATCATCAATAAATGTAAGTACATACCTTGATCCACCATATGATGGAGTGGGAATAATACCAATAATATCTGAATGTACCAACCCCAATGGTTGTGTGGCTCTCCTTGCCATCCCCTTCTCATAGCTTCGCTCTAGATGCTTCCCAACTACACACCTAATGCATGCTCCATTTGATGATTTGATTCGTGGAAGTCCTTCCACCATCTCATCTCTGTGTAGTGCTTGGAGATATTTCTAGTTCATGTGACCAAACCTCCCATGCCATATCTTGGAAGTCTCATTGGCATGTCAGATAAGAGCTTGATCATTGGAAGTGGGGAGGAAGTTCAAAAACTTGTACATCCTCTCACAGTGGTTTGCATACCCAATTGCAATGACCTGGTTTGATGAGATTTCTGCAATCTCTACCATGTCTGGAGTGAAGGTCACTCTCTTTGCCTCTCTTGTATGGGTCATTTGATAGGCTGACAAAAAATTTGCTGTAAGGTCTGGTACATACAACACATCACTAAAGAAACCATTCTCTAAATCAATCCTACCAATCCCCTTGGTTTGGATTTCTGAATCATCCCCCATTTGAACTGTTGGGCCAGCATTCAAATACATGGAGGAGAAGAGATTTCTTGTGGCTACCATGAGTCTAGAATCCCACGAATCAATGATGAAAGATGAGTAATTAGAGGTACCTGCTACCAAAGCATGAAATTTCTCCTTGCCATCTGAACTGGAGGTGCCATCCTTCTTCCTTGCGCTATCTGGGACTGGGATGTTTTTCTTCTCCAGCAGCTGCGCCACGTGGTCAATAGTTTTCTTCATGCATGAGATTTCTGGATTCAATCCCTTTTGGAAATAGGTGCATTTGGTATTCTCTTTTCCCTTCTTGTCCTTCTCCTTGGGAGGATTCCAACCCCCATCATTGGATTTGGGTTTTTCTGGTTTCTTCTTCTATGTCAGCTTCGAATTCTTTGCCTTGGGATTTCCCTTGGAGGCATTCAAAAATCCCATGGCCAAGGCTTGATCCTTAGCCTTGATGGTTCCCATTTGGAATAACTTGTATTTATCCTAAGTGAGGGACTCCATGAAGCTAGCTAGACTTGGCATTTTCTAGTTTCGAAGTGTTAACTTTCCAGAATGGAATGTGCTGACAAAGACTAAGACTTTTGGCCCCAACTTCAAAAGGATGGACATAGTAAACTGGTCCTCTTTCTTCTTAATGCCACATTGATTTAGCTGCAACATAAGTGACTTAAAATTGGTTAAGAAGTCCTGGATAGTGTGAAAGTGCGCTGGGCTTAGGCTAATGAGCTTGTTCTCAAGTTGGTGTCCTCTTAGTTCATTAGTTTTCCCAAAGAGTCTCTCTAGTTTTACCCATAATTCATTGGGGGTGGTTAAACTGTTTATGTGGAACAAAATCTCTCTTGATATACTTAGACATAACAATCCATATGCTTCATCCAATATGTTGAAGTACTTATCTTTCTCTACAACAGAGTTTGGATCCACCTCTATGCCCATGGTAACTCTGTAGAGACCTTTGGATCTCAATTGAATCACCATTTATTCCTTCCAATCGAAGAAGTTGAAAGGTGTTAGAAAGATGTCGGTAGCTTCCATTTCTTCCTGCACAAATGGTGATGAAATTTTCGAATGTCTTGCAAAAAATACTCAATTTTATTTGGAATTTCTCTAAAAATGCTGCTCAAAATGCTCTGGATTGATCTGCTGCTCAATACACTCCACTCAGCTCTGATACCATGTAAGGTTTGTCATTACATGTAAGTTTTTCCTTTACACCAAAACTACATATGTTGATGAACATTTGAAACCCAGCACAAGGCCCTATCACCAGGAGTGGTGGTTAGTCCACTTGTTTTATATTCCTAGAGGTGCGACGGTTCTACCATGTGGAGATTGTACCGATACTCCAACACCCCATTTTCGGCGTAGATCGGGAGAATTGAACCTTAGACCTATAATCTGATACCATGTGAGAATTTTGATCTACAGGAAGATCTAGGAGCCTTAGAGAAACTCACAAATTGAATTTGGTGCAAAACCAACAAAAAACCATTAAATGAGAAGCAAAAATACACATGCAATGTGAACAAAAACAGGTTATATTTTGACTATCTAACATAAAACCATGTTAAAAAAAGGTTTATATTACATCAAAAGTGTTTTGTGAGGCTTAGGAATCCAATTGTGACTGTATAAATGAACTTGGCCAAATTGGCCTCAATCTCCCCTAGGTGGGTCAATCACGCTCCAAATCAGCCCAAATGGTCATGAATATCTGTGTGGACGTGGATGAGGTGACATGGGGTCATCATAACACCTTGGAATGTGTGCGTGTGGAAAAATAGGTGGGTTAGAGGCTCTAGGTGGCATTAAATGCACCAAATCAACCCAAAATTGGACAAAATCAACCTCTAGTGCTCCTAGTCAACCAAATTGTCCACATTCAATGAATGAGAGGCATCAGCAATGATGAGAGTGCACATGTGGATGGTTGAATGAGCTGGAGCACTCATGTGGGTGTGAATGCACCAATTTAGCTGGTTATTGGTCCAACTAAGCACCCTAAGTCCAAAACCATAGTGTATTAATGCAAAAATGCAATAAAATTGAATAAGGAGTTAAAATAAGGTACTAAGGGGTTGGATTACTGTTCTAACATATACAAATTGAATCGCTGTGATTTCCATCTCATTAGGTTCATATCTCCTCAACCTAAATTCTATTCCATCAAACACTTTAATTTTTTTTCGAGGCACTTAGTTTCTCTTTTCATGGTTGTTCCAAAAGAGACTGACTTTCCTCTTCAGACTCTTAAAGTGCTTCCATTTTCACATGCACCTCTTTGTTGTGAATTTCCTTCAAACTGCTACTTATCCCTCATTAAAGCATATGACTGTCTCAAAAATTCACCATAAGGATTCACTTACTTCTAGATATGTTTCAATTGAGGGTACTACTCATACATGCTGATTACCCCCTTGAACATTTCCTATTATTTCACTTGAGTATGCTCTTCATCTATCTTGTTTTCTTGTGGAAACTTCTTTCTTAGAACCATGTTGTTGTCTTCCAAGACAATCTCTTGTTTATCACTTGTTAGCATAGAATCATTTATATTTAACACATTTGGATCTATTAAAAGTAATTTCTTTACCTCAAAACCTTTTAGTTTCTCTCTTGGAAATTCATCTCCAACCTTAGGCTTTGCTAACCAATCTTCTAAAAATTTCATCTCTTCTTCAATATCTATGAGCACTATGGCTAAGTATTTTTCTTTTTCTGCGATATTTACCTCTCTCATAAGGCTACTACCTTTCATTTCATATGTTGGATCCTTCTTTCCTCCATCTCTTTGAGAAATTTCTTCATTATCACGCACTTGTAAATATTTTCCATTACTATATGCAATCTCACTTTCACATTCAAGTTGCCTAAGAAAACCCTCCAATAACTTAATTTCTTCTTGACATATGGAAAGAATTGGATCAAAATGTTGTTCATCATCTTCCATGTGATTACTTTGAAAATTCATCACCTTGCTTCTTCCTCCATTTGTAACAGCCTTCAATAGTAGTTCTTCATCTCTCTCTTGACTATATTTAATAGACATTTCTGCCCTATTCATTTCAACAACAATTTTTCCTAGTTGTCCTTTCACAACTATGTCTTTCATTTGCATACAATATTTAGATTGATCATTTACATGAGACAAAATCGCCTCATCTTCCTATATAATAGATTCTTCATTGTGGTTGCATCTATGAGATAATAATACCTCATCTTCCCTTGTGACAGAGTACTGATTCTACCTTCCATTTATGCTTTTAAAAAACATATCTTCATTTGCTTTACTCTTCATGAAAGCTTCAAACAACTATCTTTCTTCATTGTTTATGCAACCTACACTCATACACAAATAATTAGTATAAAAAATGTAAGACCCAATGGTCTCTTTTAATGCTTCTAATTCCATGAAATATCCCTTATGTTGATCTGAACCTTCTGCATAGACCATTGAATCTTCACTGGATACTCTATCAGCTTCTCCATCACGATCGTCTTTTCTGTTCTCTTCTCCAAGGATTACACTTTGATAAGGTTCACAAATGTGAACTTCCTTCTTTATCATTAACCTTTTCCTAAACTCATCTTTTCTAAACTCTTTTGATTCTTCAACCAAGAAATTAACCTCTTTCTTTGGTCCTGTTGCAAAGTAGGCCATTTCACCTTGTTCTCTCTCATTTTCCAACCAGAGCTCTAGTCTTCATGGCTCCTCTGTAACTACTCCATCAACATATCAAGATATAACTTTATCATGGTCACCTCTCTGTCAGATTCCTCATTATTTGTCATTTTCTTCATGCCATTTACCCTAGCATATTCTTTCACTCTATTGTCTCTTTCCTTTTAACCCTTTATATGACTGCCAACATTCATCTTCTTCTCCTTCTTCATGAGTTCCTCCATGCTCATTCTGACTGCAACTAAACCTATAAAACAACAAGTCTTTTTCACCATGTTGTAAACACCTCATCAAACTTCTTTTGAGTTTGATCTTTTTGTATTACCCTAGTTCTCTTGCTCAAAACCTCTTGAGATTACATTGCTCTTTCTAGGATTTCCCCTTGCAATCATTTCCTCTCTTGAGAACTTCACTGTTCTCTTTTCTTCCAATTTCAATTGGAAATAGACACAACACTATTTGATGTGCATGATTCTTCCACTACAACTTCTCCAATTGTTAAGATATTTCTTGCTATTTTTATTACAACTCTTAAGTTGCAATATGGTATAATACTTTTCCTTTAGTTGCTACTTCATAGAATATAAGCATATCCTATAAAATGTGAAAATATGATACCATTGAACTTACCACTTCTTTAAGTGTTACTCTATCTCGATATCTTTGGCTTAGTGTACCCTCCCTTTATCCAAAAATTTGTTGTTTCTGAAAGTCCTATAGGTTTCTTGCCCATCTTCTCTAATTCTGCTCAACTTTCACTATTGGAACTTTCCACCTTGTCTACAAATATCTTATTCTATAATTTCTTGTTCTTCCCAAAGAACTTACTTGCTCTGATACCACTTAATGTGGTAAAACCCCAATTTTTCCTGGAACTTTTTCAATCTTCCTTTTGAAATGTTAGTGCTCTACCGACATAAAGTGTCCATATACTTTCTCCGCAATAACATAGTGAGTCTAATTGCATACTCTAAGTAGTAGCTCTTGTATACTCAAGCTCCATTATTCATGAAATCATTAACTTGTCTATGTATTAATGCTCCTTAACATTTCTCCTTTAAGTGCTTGTTCCCAACACTTTAATTCCTTGTGCCCAAATCTACATAACCTTGGGTTTGGGTCCATAACATATATGATCAATGCATATACTCAACTTTTCAAAACTTGGTTCCCTAAATGACAACACCATCAATTATAACTCTCGACTAACACTAACATTAATTCACCTACACTAACTGAACCACTCAAACCACGAATTTAGTGTATCAAACCTCCGCTCTTATTTAACAACTCTACCAATCCACACTTCCGTCAACTATAGCACTAACTCTAAGAATTCCAAACTTCAAAAAATGATTGCATTAGTATTATGCCTCGCAACTTCTTGATATATAAGCCACCCTCCCGAGCCATACAAAATCACTCATAATTGTCGATATCTGTCCTTTTAAATGGACAATTAGATCACATATATATTGATTTCTTTATAAAATCGTAGAAACCTTATGCTCTTCATTTATTTGATCCAACTGTTAACATCAAATCTAGAATGAGCTCTTAATAAGTGAATTACCAAACAAATTCAAACACCTTCTTGAAGATTCAACACATACATGAAGCCTGGAGTTGGAATTCATTTTGAGTAGATTCACAATTTTAGAAATTTCAAGTATGAATTACCATTATAGCGGATTGCCCACAAATTCTTGCTTGAATCCCAAATGAATTGATCGCTAGATTTATCAATGGCTTATCATGATGGAATCGTCATCGCCTTCTATAAATTGAACTTCACCTTTGGTTGCTTGATTTTATTCTCCTAAAATGAAATCAATATCGTGCATTTGATCATCTGCCCTCCAATACTAGATCATAACTACCATATTTACATTGACTTCTCTTTCAACACAAGAACACTACAATTTGGGTAAAAGTACCATCTTCACGGTATCACTTAAAAATACAAAGATTTATAACCATACACAGAGATCTCTCTCTTTCTTGGAGATGATTTGACAACGTTTATTTTTTTTCCTCAATCAATAGAGAATGTATATACATAATTCCTATCAATCTCCCAAATCGTGAATTGTTTCTCACACATGATTCTACCTTTCCCTCATCATAGATTTATTCTTAAATCTATCATTAGTTCAGCTATGCTTGCAAATACCGAAACTTGTATCAATTCTAGATTTACACATGCAAACTGGAATTTCTCACATAGAGACAATCTATGACACAATGAAACATTATTTCATTAAATTTGTACATACATATTGATTCAAAAGCTTTGTTGTTTCTCTCTTGGACCGATTCACCTTCCTTTAGAAATTTAATCAACTGAACCTTCAATATGCCTCGCAGTCTTACATATATGCTTGGCATGTTACATTGCCAACACACGAACAACTTCCTAAAATATCTGCAATTGTTTCTAATAATAGAAACTCAACCCTATCCTCCTAATGACTCATTGTTTGAAATATATTTATAGTCCTTTTAAATCCTACCACATATACATATTCAATTACATAAGTGTCCTATAAGGAAATATGGCTTATCTCTTCTGGAAGCCATTTTAATAACTTAAAGAAATAGAAATATTTACATTAGAATATGGAATTTCTTAGCAAATATCGAGACCCCCATTTGGAACTAATCAAATATTTTTAATTTGATAGAAGATGCTCCTGCATCACTTTAGTCCTCTCTTCCTACTACACAACTTGGACACCATTGGAGAGACCATTATATGGATAGTGTGAGTTATCGTGATATAATTCAATGTTAGAACCAACTTTCACTCCATCATTCTTAGGGTAAATAACAACCCCCTCTCGCATATGAGCTTCCTCATTGCAAGGTGTGGGAATGCCAATCTTTCGATTGGTTCCATAATTGAGCCGAGAGGCTCTCTACAGCCCAGTATGGGGTAGATCTTGTAACGTTACATAACGTTGTAGCGTTACGTAACGTTACAACGTTACGTAACGTTACATAATGTTATGTCGGCTATAAAAAAAATAGAAAAAAAAATAGAAGTAAAGTTACAATGTTATGTCGGCTAAAAAAATAGAAAATTAGAAGAAAAAAAAACAACAACTATATAAATAGCTACAGACAGAACTGGCTTTCAATACGTTTAGCCTAGCTTTCAATATGCGTAACCTAGCTTTCAATGCACTTAAGCCTTACCTTACTTACATACGCATCCATCTTTGAGGGAGGGAGGACGTGAGTTTTTTCTTTTCTGTCTCGTAGATGAGTTACCTAATCGCGTCTCAGTAGAGCTCCGATCT
Source organism: Pseudotsuga menziesii (assembly GCA_001517045.1). NCBI lineage: Eukaryota > Viridiplantae > Streptophyta > Pinopsida > Pinales > Pinaceae > Pseudotsuga > Pseudotsuga menziesii. Next base: position 611,568 of record LPNX010624642.1, read on the forward strand.
TCTGAAAATCATGGGGGCGCTTCTTCTTGCTGCAGAGAAGTCGTGAACCAGTGACTGCAGAGAAGTCGGAGCCAAATATAGAAAGACAGCCAAATGTTTGAGCCTGTTTTGGAGGCGTTCTCTAAAATCTCTGCAGGAGCCCGTTCCCAAAAATAGAAAGACAGACAGCCAAATGTTTGAGGCTGTTGTGAAGGCGTTCTTTAAAATCTCAGGAGGAGAAGCCTATAAATATGGCATGTGGAGCGTGCCAATTTTTGAGGAGAAAGTGTGCTCAAAGCTGTATATTCGCGCCTTATTTTAGCAGCAAGGAAACGGGCAGCGACCAATTTCGTGCCATACATAGTGTTTTCAGAACCAGGCCCTTCGCAAAGCTATTGTTGGAGGTCCGATATCCCATTCCCCTGAGAAGTTTACTTTCTTCGGCACTTGACTATTTTCTATCATTGCTAGGGTTGTTTATAGAACCAACTTGCAAATTTTTAAGTTTTTCTTCGACTTCTCTAACTTTGCAAATTTTCTTCAAACTTTTCTAATTCACAATGAGATTTCCTTTACTTCAACTACTCAGAACATTAAACCTTAAATAACCTCTAGAAAACGGCATGTGAGTTCTTCTTCTCTTCACAGTCAACAACTATCAGCTATGGAGTTACCTTATTTAGTAGGATTCAAAATACTCTGCAGGATACTCTCGCTATAATACACAAAATTCTAATTAAAAAATGCACAGATGCAATCATTAAAATTTAACCATTGATTTATCTTACTTCTCATAAAAATGATTTAACCATTGATTTATCTTACTTCTCATAGAAATGAAGAGTAAATTAGATTTTCAAGCTTTACAATTTTATGCAGCAGAAAATTATAACTAAGCCCTCTAATCTAAGTCTCATATGGGCCTTTACATTCATAAAGTTACTTAGAATCTGCAAACCTCGATATCCTTTATTACTGGACAAGATTAGATGGCAAATCCAGCTCGTTGCAAAGATTTAGAGTTTCAAAAATAATTCCAATTGTCGAAATTGAAGCAGAAGTTATAATTAGCGTAGAATCTGGGATATTTTGAATACGAATTTAAATATGGCGAACAAGATTAGATGGGTTATTGGAATTGTCAGTGTTGCATTTCTTTTCAGAATGCCATTCTTTCAGTAGGGAATCTCTACTGGCCGATTTAAGAGCTGGATGACCATTACTCGAAGGTGTAACGCGTTTCCAATAGTTTTTTTGGGTCTTATTTTGCTAATATCAGTGGGATGATTGTTTATATTATGTTGCTTTTCTGGTGTTGACAACCCCGTTTCCATGGAAACGGTATTTCGGACTGGAATGCAGACTTTTCACTTTTCTGCGTGTAAATGACATTCTCGATCCTCTATTTTGGCTGTCAGTTACATCTACATCAACTTGGCGCATAGTACAATGTTGATAGCTGCTACCCTCATCAATCTGTGTTGCAAAGCTCAGAAATGCGCAATTATGTCGATGGCACAAAATAGGAACACAATTAGAATAATTTGTCAATTAACTGGATGTAACAAAATTGAAACTGGCAATTAACTAGATGTAAAATTATTTGGAAATTAACCAGTGTAGATCCAAATCCTAGGCTCTATCAAGAGCCGAGAGGGATCAAATCTCCCAAGGTGCAAACCTATTGCACCTCTTCTCAAGTATTGCACTCAAGGAGGTTTGTGGAGATTTGATCCCTCTCGGCTCCTGATAGAGCCTAGGATTTGGATCTACACTGGTTTTAGACACATTGGCTTGCCTTACCCTCACTCAACCAATGTGTGAAGTGACTCATTGATGGGTCATATGCCCTTTCCTATATATATACATTGCATATCCCATCCCATGCCATTATGTGGTGGTTATCATGGGCTATAAATGGTGGTATGAAATGGGTGTGACACTTGGTTTTTTCTAATTGAAGGTTTTAATGTATAAACAAATTTAATGTTTTTTAGGTTGAAAGATGAAATTTTGTTATTTTTTTAACAAATTTTTATAATTATTCTCTTTAATCATCAAATTTTATTTATATTTGAAATTTACACTCAATTATATATGTATATATTTTTTAAATTCTTTATGCCATCATTCATATCACTTTTGTTTTGTTTCTTATGTAATTTTTTATTTTTATTTTTATTGTTATTTTTCATATATATATTCTATATATTCTTTTTAATGTCATATATTATTTTACAAAATCACTTTCCATTTTTGTTTTTCCATATATATTCTATTGAATATAGATATATTATTTTACAAAATCATCTCTCATTTTATCTAAAATAACAACAAATAATATCAAGTTATTTGCCTATTCAATTAATAGTAACCATGTTCTGGTAAACAAGCAAGCAAGCAAACATATATTTCATTTATTTTATGGTTGAGAAGCATTTTTGTTTTTCATATATATATATTCTTTTAAATGTAAATATATTATTTTACAAAATCATTTCTCATTTTATCTAAACTCATCAAAAATAATATCACTTTAATACACCTTAAGTTAAGTATACAAACACACACATATTCATAACCAGCCTTTACTTGTTATTTCTTTTAAAGTTTTAATAGCGATATTATATAGTTCAAAAATTAAAAAATATAATTTAGATAAACATTATGCATTTTACTACATAGTAATATAGGATATATATCATTTGATTTAAAGATTATGTTTCAAATCAAACGATATATATTCCAATCTCTACCTCATTTATAATATCATTGTGGAGTACATATTGTTTATCCATGCTCTATGTTATGCTTTTATTATTTAACTCATATTGAAAACTAAAAAAAATCAATTCCTTTCCAAAATTTACAGATCAAAGCAACTCACATTTTGTATTTACTTTGTAAAAGCTTATCACAGATTTACCAATCAAAGCAGCTCACATTTCAACTCACATTTTGTATTTTTGTATTTCAGCTCACATTTTGTATTTAAAATGTATTTTGTATGTAAAAACTTATCAGATTGATGACATTACTTTAAAAAAAATTCTTCAAAATTTAAAAATCAATACAAATAATATCCATGCATTTCCACCCTACTGTATATATGACACTTGATAACGATTGGTATCATATTATACATTTAGAGATATTTTTTGTTCAAAAGGTTATTTGATTACTTATGCTTGTGGTACAAATAATATCCATGCATTTCCACCCTACTGTATATATGACACTTGATAACGATTGGTATCATATTGTACAATTAGAGATATTTTTTGTTCGAAAGGTTATTTGATTACTTATGCTTGTGGTCCATGACTTGTAGAAACCATGAGAAATTCCCATAAAAGCGCTAGAATTTCACTAGGAAATGCATTTTGTCCAAATCCAACGTTCCCTGAATCGAATCTAGCATGTCAAAATCAGCTGGGCTGGATTGCATTTGTAATGGGAATCAATGGGTGTACATTTTTAAGTTGACAGCTAAGAGTTGTCTCGTCTTTATGGTAGAAAACTTATATAACATAGGAAACAAAATTATTTTCAAATTAATCAGCTTTTGATAAAGCTTAAGACATGTAAATGTTTTAAAATATTTAAGGAAAAGGATTTGTCTGGTTTGTGATGGGATTAGTGTTACCTTGAACTCTTTTCAATGGAAGGATAATATGACACTTGGATGAACTTGTACGATCTTCAAATGTATAATTATTATTATTTTTGGTTCAAAATTGAAACAAAAGTGGTTATGTGCACCCTCAAATGTCATTGCGAATCGTCAATGGTGAAGCATAAAGTGGTACGAAGGTCAAATAATTTTGTTATTGGATTCATCCAAAAATATTAAAGACATTCTATTACATTATTTAAATAATAAAAATGTTATTTTATTAAAATAAAAATAAAATAAAAATATTACAAGTAATAATGTAGTTTTTTTTTAAAACCAAGGGAGGTAGTTGCAGGGATAATCTGTGACCCGAGAGGAAAAATTGTAGAATTTTTAGCTTGGAGACTAGGAACAAAATCAAACAATGAAGCATAATGGCTAGCTCTAATGTATGAGATTGAACTCATGGCCAAAATAAACATAGACAAAGAAACCATCATTGGAGACTCTAGACAAGTCATTCAAAAGATGGGGAGAGGATATAGGAATGGAACCACAAGATGCGAAAGAATTGCATGAAGAATCTCACACATCATGACAGGTTTAGACCTCATATTCGTGCACATCCTTAGGGGAAACAATGGAAAGGAGGATTCTCTAGCCAACAAAGGGGCAAGACTAGAGATAGGTCACGTTTTTCTCCATTTCGATGGTGCTAAACACCACCCAATTCCATGATGAACTTCGAGGGTCAAGGGAGCATGTTGAGGAAAAAAGGAAGTGGTATACGTGGCATCCTGCATGCTCAGGAACACGCGAACACGCGAAATATGGTTTGTGCCTTCAAATTCCAATCAAACAACCTTCACTTCAGTTTAATGCGACATATGCATATGCATGCAAAATGGCAGGTGAGTGGTGTGGTATAGGAGAAAGGGGTTGGTGTATACAACAAGACGATCCAGAGAAGAAGACAACATAGGAGGTTTATTGTTTTGAGCTACGCTGAGATTATCAAGAGCTTCCGCATGTGCTTGGTCGAGGAAGCAACGACAATGGAGATTGAGAGGAATTGATGGAAAGGATGGAGAGAAGGTTTGAATAGAATCAAGGGAAGTATTATCGATTTCAAAATCCATATGCAGAAGGTATTTGAAGTAGTCTACAACGGCGAGAGACAAAGTTAGGAGCTCTCATTGAAAGGGGTATGTGTTAAGTAAATTATCTTGCCGCAGAATCAAGGATTGCTGATATGGACAAGGACATCAAAGAAATTCTGGGAAAGATTGATATAATGTAGAAGATGTTCAAAAAATGGTCAACATGAATCAATGCAGTCATTGGCAGGAAATAAAGGCTAATGGAGTGCAACCAATGGAAGAAATCTCAGTTTCAAAACCTGGTCCAGGTAGGGATGCAAAGAACAAGCAGTAGTGTCAAAATCTCAAGTTTTAGTTGATGTTTTTTTGTATTTTGTTAAACTTCAAGTTCATCAGGGTTTACCCCTCCTATAACATGGTGAAACGTAGGAAGAAATATAAGGTCTTTAGTAAAGAAAATATAGTTAAGACATAGTCGTTTTTGCTTATTAAAAAACAGAATTCAGACTGGGTCTGCTTTTGTTTTGGATGGTTGTGCGCAACCTTTTTATATAATGACAAAAAATTTCAGTTTTTGTTAAAAAAATATAGTTTTTTTAAATGTGGTTTACAATTTATTATGGCCTAAAATGACACATCTCTTCCTACGACCACTTTCCCATGTTTTCGTCGCATGTCGACACTTCCATGACGACATTTCATGAAAGTCACTAAAAAAACACCTTGATTGGAGGAGCCATATCTAGAGTTTTGGAACTCGGTTTGACCTCTTCTATAGACCGCTGGAAAGGTGTCTCAGTAAGAAAAAACTTTCCAGAAGACACAAAACCTAGAAAATGCATGAAAATACTCTAAATATAGATATATTTTTAACCCATTTGTGACTTTGCTTAAGCAAACCCATGAATTTGCCTTTAGCATTCACGACTCTGCTTCATAGAACCCACGAATTTTTCCTAAAGTGGCCAAACAAATATAAAAATATGAAACTTTTCGAATTAGGGGTGGTTTTGGAACTGATCCCTATTAAACCCTAACTCTTCAAAAAAGTATATAAGAGAAGGAGAGAGGTCCATAATGGGGACTTGGCCTTTGCATTGTTATGCTAGAGAAATTGGGACTCTCATTCCACCTACCTTTTCCCTAGATGCTATATCCATGTGTTGCAGAGCTTTGAGGATGATATTCTTGGAGAAGAGAAGAAGGAGATCCAGATCAAGGTTTCATGAGGTGCCTAGCAAGAGGAGAAGGTAAACTCTATACTTCTTCCACTTGATAATAAAGATGTGATGTCCTTTTCTTTCCCAAATCATTGTCTAATCTATGCCATATTTGTATTTATGATAAGATAATAATATTAATCAAATTAGGGTTTCATATTGCTTTGATTATCATTCCTTTATATTTAGTCAATTTGGTTTGAGGAAGGTTGAAATTATTTTGCAAGTCTCTTGGATTGAGGAGCAAGAGGAAGGGATAGAGAAAGCTTGTACCAACCTTCAGTGAATCATGTATGGACCTTACTTATCTATGAATATTGCTTACATTTACTTGGAGAACATTATACATCTGTCTTTCAACCCTAGTATGTTGGTGGCCTCTTAACCCCCAGCCATAGGAACACTTTCCTCTACAACACTAATGTCAAGGGCTCTATCCACATAAAGATAGACATTTGTTATTCATGAAGAATCATTGTATCCTCAATGTTGAGCATAACATGTTGCGATCTAGATTTAAAACTAGGTGGACAGTATCACAGCTAATGCTCCTAACCACCTAATCTAGACTCCTTGAAAAGTAGCAATATAGTTAATCAATAGACATTATTGTTATTAAAAAAATAAAAAATAAAAACGTTGTAATATTGTTTTTTTATTATTTAAAATTGACTCTTCAACTCTTTCGAAACCCATATACGTACTTAGGAAATAACAATAAGAAAATATGATTAAAGGTATATATGATGTAAAATTCACAATTTTCTATGAGAAATGAAAAAATATATGTAAATAATTAAACTATTTACAAAATATTTGAAACACATAAACATTTAACATTTGATTTATAAATGAAATATTTTTTTTAAGGAAACATTACTAAATTTGACAATTAAATGTTGCATCATATTTAAATTTTACAAAGATCTTTTTAAACATAATTTTTTTTTTTTGGTAATGACAAGTCTTGAAATTAATATGTATATTTTTTAATTTATTGTTTGTTTTGGATAGAAAAAAATATAATAGTTAAGATGTCAATTAATAGTGAGAAAAACCATTACTAATCACTGTTCTCAAATACAATTTTACTCATCACTGTTATTCAAGGAAAACCATGTTATCTAAAAGAAAAAATGATTGTTCATAAGGGGTGACTTTTACTCTTCCAATATGCCTCTAGGTCTTAGGTCATTAACATGTTTCATTATGTACAAGAAAAACTAACTCTTATCCAATCAAAAGAAGTTTTAGGTCTTAGTCCAAGACCAACAAATTTACTATTCAATTGAATGAATGGAATAAAATGAAATAGGTATCTTATATAACTAAATATATAATAACTGAAATGTTATATGTATCTCACATAACCGAATTTGTATAACTGATTTTTTCAATTATGTTAAAAATATTTTATATTTGATTTTTTCTTATGGTTCGTGAGTGCCACTGTGCTCTCAACTACAGAGGGAGCTCTAGACGTATGCAACACCAAGAGGCAAGTGACTCGTCCATGTCTCGTCACATTGTTATGATGACAAAATCCTTTCACGATATCAGGAATGGCCTTAGGGATATGGAGGGCAGTATGTAGGTTAGAATGAAAACAATTGAGCATAGGGTGTAGGTGATAATATATTCATGTGTAGATATTTTTAACCTTCCTTCTTTGCTCCTGGCGATGGTGGTGGCTCCTAAGGTGGTCAATCCTCCACTTGAGTTGGATGATAAGGGGGAACAAGCTTCGACAATGGAAGACCATGGACCTAAGGATGAGACTACAGAGATGGATACAATAGCAATTAGTGCAACAGGGCTGGTGCAAGCAAGAAATTCCAATTCCAAGGAGGATATGAAGCCCAATGTGTCTCCTCCCAAAACTAGGGAGTGGAGTGACATAGAGCCTCCCCCAAAAACAATGTCGAATTGAGAACTGTCCCTTGGCCTGACAAGTGCGGTAATGGCATTCTATGTTTCCTCATTTTGACTTGGTATCTCTCTCATAGTGGTCTCTAGTTGTTTTGTTTGCAGTTGTTTGGATGTTTCAACTTGGCAATTTCAGTTGTTTTGCTAGGTTTTGTACTTGGTCCAATAGTGTCTTGTAAGAATTTCTCTTCAAATGGTTGTAATCAAACTTTGTTTGAATCAGTTCCCAAGCCTCTTCTATGTTTGGAAAGATCGGTGTCGATTGTAAGCACATGCATATATTTTTGTTAATATAATGCTGGCTCTAAGTTGCAAAAGTATTGTTCTTTAAATTTAAGTTTTTTTTTGAAAAATAGTATGGGATATCCTTTATATTGGTAAAAAAATACTTACATACTTGGCAATGGGTTCTAAGGGATGCATCTTAACCCAAAACCCTACTTTATTATGATATGCTATGGATTTGTGCTTTTATAAAACAAAATAGAAAATGGGTTGCATGCTATGAACCCTTCAACCTTTAAAAATGGAAATGGAACATATAATACCTAGATTATGTCATGCCTCAGAATATGTCCTTTGAAATCTAATACAAAAAAAAAAACAGTTTGAAAAGAAATTAATCAATGGCTTATATGAGAACTACACTAAAAACGTAGATAATAAAGGAGTGGAGGTGAGGTTGGACTTGAGCCTTTACATCCTACTCTACTTCTCTTTCTAGTGAGATGGGACATTGTGGGTCTACTCCCAAAGGTTGCTCTTCTCCCTCTTCTTTTGTTGCCTCTTTTCGAACCATGTATAAGCCTTGAAGGTCTTGCAACAAAAATGGATATTTGATATTTGCTTGTTGTAGCTCCTTCACAATTTCTTGCAATGCTAGAGCGCTACCTTTGTCAACAAAATCCATATGAAAGGAAATGAGTTCCTCAGTATGCCAACATAAATCCAAATTCAAGGAATATTTGGTGTCTCTACTTTGAGAGAAGCTTGTATCAAGGTCAATGATGGATAACTTCTTGTCAATTTTGGAGCTTTCGGTAGCTCCTTTCTTGAATCTCACTTTTTCTTCTAACTCAATAGTTGTTAAATAATGCCAACTTTGTGTCTACCATTAATACTATCACCATAGCAAACATAACATTGTTTTGATGCCAAAAGCACACCGTTTCCAACAACATAAAGGTTTCGATATTGCCTTGTGGTGGTACATACGTAATGCCATGTCTTCACACCTCACTATCTTCTCCTTTACTTCTTGAATCGTGATTATAGTGTCACCAACACATGAAATTATTAATCAATGCCTTCCATGCTCCCAACCACATGATCTACAACCCGACCAAGATCTTAATGAAGGGGAACAATTTCATGATTTTACCTTATGCCATTATTCAAAATACACAATACACTCTTAGATCCCTGCTAATGAGTTGCATTTAGTAGAAGAATTGGGAGAAGTTGTTGAAATGTTCAGTATTGGTTCAATATATTACATGCATCCTAAAAAAGGGAGCTTCCTCAGGTCTAGAGTGTAATGTCTTTGGATGCCTTCCTTGTCCATCCTTCACTACAATAAGATTTATTCACATTAATTACAATATTTTAAGGGAGAATAATTTCCATTCGTTTGTGATGGAATGGTCACCTTAAACTCTTTGATAGTGGAAGTACAACAAGATGTTTTTATGGAACTGCATGATCTTTACATGTATATTCAACATATTCAGATGTCAAAGACTAAAACAAATGTGTCTCTATGCTACTTCTGAATCATCATTATAAGTTATACATAAATACTCATAGGTTATCTTTAAGATCTTTCATTCCTTACACTAAAATATGCACAAAATATGGCTCACATAGTTACTTTTAAATTCAAATCGTCATAAGTTAAACATAAGTGATCATAAGTGATCTTTAAGACCTTTCATTATTTGCACTAAAATATGTCTCAACAATTACCTTTGAGTTTAAATCATCATAAGTTATACATAAATACTCATAAGTTATCTTTTAGACCTTTCATTCTTTGCTCTAAAATATGGATCACACAATTATGCAAACACTTGAAAGCAAGCAAAGAATACCAACCTTTTGGTTAAGAGAATTTTCCAAATACCTTACATACAAATACCAACACCACTTGTTTTACAAATACCAACCCCACTTCTTCTGTTTGACACCTTTTAACAAACACAAAGTATGTAAAATAACTAGTAATATTCAAATTCATAGTCAAATCTTGAAGTTAGCATATGCTATAATCTAAATACTTCTTCCAAGCTTATAAATAGAAGACTAATGTCTTTGTAATAAATTACCAATTATCTAACATAAATTGTAAGTATGAATAGTAAAAGAAAATAAGATTAGTATTACTATTTTATGGGCCAATCATCTTTTGGAAACCAGTAGTGTTCGACATTGCAATTAAGAAAGAAACAAAGTGATTGTAACGTGGTTGTGATCGATATTTTTCTCACAGCGATGGACAACCAGAACAATAATATTGTTTATTCCGTGTTGGGTTGGTGAGCATCAACTTTTTAGTGGGCAGTGCACAACTTTTCATAACATAAAAAGATCCTATCAATCACTCAAATGATTGAATGTGAGTGGTTGTTCTTTTATTTATTTTTAAGTTTCAATATGCACATGCTTTAATGATATATCGAACAAAAGGTCAGTGTTTCGAAATACTTTTGGCATAAAACAAAATAAATATATCTTAATCCCAGTTGATATAAAGAGTTTTTTGAAATTTGATTTTCAAACATAAATGCTTTATGTTATTAAAGAGAAAGGTGGAATCAAGGGGTTTATGTATTGCTGTTTTTAAATTGTTTTTTTGTTTTTTGGTCATGTGAAATTTACCATTTTGTTATATTTTCCTTGTAATTAAAGGTGGCTTATAGGTATTTTAGGGACGAGATCCCAGCACTTATAAGGCCTTAGCTATTATCACCCAATGTCATTAGAGCACAACCTTTTTTGAAATGGGGGCTTATTCACTTGGCAATGAAATTTGAATATGTAAAAGATTGTTTTTTTTTTCAATGGTCTTACATTGTAAAATTTTGAATTGGAAAAATTTGTTAAAAAGAGGTTTTACGAGGATTAATTTTTGCTCTCTAAGAACCTTTGCAGAGGAGACAATAGAACATTTGTTTGTTTTTTTGTTCTCTTGTGAAACAAGTTAGGAACACGATTTATCAGCTTTTAAAGATCTTTGAGAGGTGGGATGGTACATCTTTTGAAGACCGTCTGCTAAGATCGACCAATCTTGATATTGCATTTATCAATCTTCCTCATTTTGTAATTTGGGGAATTTGGAGTTTGAGGAATTATAATATCTTTGAAGAAGGTTGAAAACCTTTTTTCATCTTAAGTTATAGGATAGTTGACGTTTTTTTCTGAATACCATGGCAAGGATAATAAGATAAAGGGTCCAATTATTAGAGCTCCAAATATGACTCGGTATCCAATGGGATTTTTTGATGGGGCATCTCAGTTGGGATTTGGTGGAGCAGGTATGGTATTAAAGCTTAGAGGTAATCATTTCTTTCATTGCTCTTTTGGGACCGTTGTATTTGCTCTTTCTAAAAATATACTTTCACTCTAGGTGTTTGGGGATTCTAGGGTCATTGTTAATCGTGCTAGAAATAAATCTCACCTTTACGTGCTTTTTCTAGATCATTGGAAATCCATAATCAAAGAGCTACAAAGAATATTTCACTCTTTGTCCTTTCAACATATATTTAGGCAATTCAATGACAAGGCGAGAAACCTCTCCAAAAAGGTAATTAGAGCGGGAGAAGGTATATTATTTTATGAAGAATTTAAGGACCATCAATTGGTGTCTACAAGATTCTTCCAGGATTATTAATACAAGAGAAATATGATACTAGTTTTTATAATTGGAGTTTTGTTTTGTCTTCAATTAGGAGTAAGATGACCGTAATAATAATGTTTACAATGTTTTTGTTTAGAACAACAAATATTTATTTTTATTTTAGTTTGTTTATCAATGTCCTGAGTAGTTGAAACACTACTGTTTGGTAGTGACAATTGGAAATAAGAACAAAGTAGTAGTTTTTTCAGATCATAGGAGGAAATGAGATTGTCGGGTTGATGATCTTTTGTTTTTGTCTTCAAAACATGACTTGTTATCTTTGTTTAATTTCTATGGATACCAATTAACAATTTTTTTTTTGAAAACAAGATAATAACTTTGTATAAAAGAGAATTGATTGTCAAATTTTAAGAGATTTTATAAATCTGAAATATTATATGTAGGATTGAAATATATAAAAGATGATTAGAGACAAGTGCATAGTTTAATTAATCTCTGTTTTATGAGACTATAGGAGGTTTACGATGAAGTATCTATAGCATTTTTTTGAGTGGAGAGGAAGTGTGTAATGTGGTGCTTATCGTGTGATGTAGTATATGATTTTCTCATTAGTGTAATTTGTGCAAACACTCAAAATTTTTCAAGGAATTTTTTTGGAGCAAAAAGACATAAAACTTGGTTGTTAAACAAGGAAAGATGTCAATTCCATCATAAACAAAAAATCGTGTAATCTAATGTAACAACCAGGCTAAGTGTTGTGATGCATTGTTGAACATTCAACAATACATGCAATTTTTTTCTGAAATGTCCCATGAAAAATTTGCTTCATGGAAACATAGTTTGTTGAAGTCATGTGATCCATATGCTTGAGTTCAAGTGTCTTTTTGGGTCAATAGTTGTTGGATTCAATGAGTCAAAATTGATAAACACAAATGGGTGAATTGGAAACTTAAAAAAAAAAAACCTGCCTAAAATTGAATAAAAAGGCCTTCCATTGAAATGACCAACTCACTGTAATCACCTCCCAGAGGGAGAAAACAATAGGGTGCATTTTAGGTAGTATCTGTCACCCTAATATTGTTAGCAAGTGGGCGTGAACATAATCAAATGTAAGCAAGTGAGTGAGTATAAGCGAGCATGTAAACTAAAAATATACAATGGTAAGGGAGGCGACAAATTATAAAATGAAAATCAATAAATTAAATAACTATAGTATGCCTTATAAGAATTGGAAACTTTTACAAAAATAAATACCTGCCTAAAATTGAATAAGGAGGCCTTCCATTGAAATGCCCAACTCACTGTAATCTGTAATCACCTCCCAGAGGGAGAAAACACTAGGGTGGATTTCAAGTAGTATTTGTCACCTTAATATTGTTAGCAAGTGGGCATGAAAATAATCAAACGTAAGCAAGTGAGTGAGTACAAGTGAGCATGTAAACTGAAAATATACAATGGTAAAGGAGGAAATAAATTATAAAATAAAACCAGTAAATTAAATAACTATAGTATGCCTTATAAGAATTGGAGAATAGGGTTTTCAATCTTCACACCAAATTGGAATGAAGGAGCAAGTGATTTAATTTCTTCAACTACAATTAATTGAAACTAAAATGTTTCATGTAACTTGTGACACATGTGACCTAATTCAAATAATTGATACATTTTGGGACACAAATGATCTAATGGAAAAGCTTAATGATACTTATGACACACTAAGTTATCTAGTACAATTGGGTCATAAAATTACTATCATTGATGATTCTTTAACTAGTCATGAGAAGGAATCGATCGTAAACAATAAATTGATGAGCACACGTTTTAAAGATGACTCCACAAGAAGAAGCATCGAGTTACAACGATAATAGTGAGTTTGAATTTCAAAAAAACATTTATGAAGAACATGAAGAAGTAAAAATGATCTTTCCAAGATGATTTCCAAAACTTGGGAAGAATTATAATTCAACAAAATCCAACATGGATTATGATATGAAAAATTCATCTTTCATACTCTAGGTTAGTCCAAACCATTTTAGTTTGTGAGTGTAGCATTTCTTGATGAAAATTTGAAGGTTCGAAAAGTTAACAAATAATTTATTCAAGTAGTTGATGATAAACAAATGGAAGAAATTATTGAATGCCAGTATTGTTATAAAGTTAGTCATATGGATAATAAATTTTTTGGTCTCCATTCTTGTCTTCACCCTGGGAAGACAAACCATCTTTAAAAAATATCAAATGCAGAATAAGATTTGTCTTTCCACTTGAGGATACTTGTAGGTTGCATCAAGGACACTACATGTAGATGTAAGTTAGTATTCCAGATGCCAAATGGAAAAGGAAAATCAAAGCAATAAATAAAATAAAATGGACAAGTCCTAAGAAAAATAATAGAGAAAGAGTGTGCTAAACCGAATGATCATTGCCCAATGGTAAAGCTTGTTACAATGGCGTCACCTAGGAGATGAAGGATTCAAAGGGAAGCCAACAATATTCCTTAGAGAGGGTCCTTTTTGTCCACAAAAATGCTAGATAACAAACTTATAGTAATGGAGAAAACTCTTGCTTATTAGAGGGAGAAAGCAAGGGAGCTTTGCACGCCAATTAATGGTAATAAGTGGATTGAAATTTGAGTTCTCAATGTAATTCTTGCAACATAAATTTGATCTTAAATATTTTATATATAATTCATGTCCATGTATTCTTTTTATAGGCCAAATGGTAGCCAGGAAACATCTATATCCCAATGTTGATACCCTTGCTTGTGATTTGATTATCCAACTATATGAAGGGGGTTATTCAATGCTCCCAATCATGTGAGGAGTCTTATTCAAATTTTGGAGCCAAGGAAGATATTATGAGCCTTGAATACACCACACAAGTTAGGTGGTCCCACCATTTTCATAGCCACATGAAGTTTGAAGGAAAAGTCACGTGGATCTAAGTGGGTTGCTTAACAAAAAATTGTGCTTATGAGTGCAATTCCTAATGCAAAAGTTGCGCAGTTGTCTATAATGACCGACTTTGTCATTCTGAGGCTCAATTTCTCTTGTGTATCTAACGAGATGTATTCAGTGAGTTGCATGCTATATGTTGATGATGTCCTTTTTCAATATTATCGAAAATTTCACATGTGTGCGAGATTTAGGCATTAACAGATTCCCATTGATGTATGAGGTTTGGAAGGTACGGTATTTCCGAAATGCATGATCGTTTCTTTCTCTCCTTTTTTGGTATATTATAAATTACTATGGGTAAAAATGAATTTCCCATAGGAGAGGTTTTTTGTGATGACCATTGAAGTTGCAACGAATGAATGTTGTTTTATATAAATGAGAAAAGCATGCCTATGCTTGTGAAAATATATCAAACTAGATTACATTAAGAGGAGATTGAAGGTTAAACACTCAAACTGTAGATACAAGGATGAAGGCGTCTTCAATTCCTGTATGAGTAATTGATTCTTGGATAATTAGTGATGTTGTTGATGCCGAAGAAGCAAAACCGTTGATGATGACAAACATCCCACTAGGGTGGGGACCTGAATAATGATGAAGTTGATGGATGTGGAACTTCATTATCTTAGGTGAGTTGCTGCCATGAATAATAAATGTGAACACTGTTACAATAGAAACAGATGAATCCCCCTGATGTAATAGACTTGTTGGCATCGAGCATAGGGGAGTCCACTAAGTTAGGGAGCACTGATGACTCTCCCTAATCAGTTTGAAGTGATCCCTTTTTTTGACGATAAGGGACGCAAAGGTAAAACCATAACTACTTCAGCTCTCAGAATGAGGTGATCTCACATTGATAAGAGTTGATGTAAGTGATAATAAAAAAGTCTTATCATTATATCTAAGATAATTTTGTAACCAACTATAACACTGACATAACTGACACAAAACCGGTCTATAATTGTGGGGCTCATGAATTGCCTTGATCGATGTAAATTGGGTAGTGGTCGATGCCAAAATTCTTGAAATAGTGATACAGGGTGTAACCGAGGGAAACAAATTGCATATGACGGTTTTATCATAGATGTAATAATGATGGGGTAGGAATTTGAATGACAAAACTGATAGTGTTTGGGTTATGTAGACTCAAGTACATTGATTAAGGATGACAATGGGATGCTTCCAAAAGAATAATGTGATGGGGTTCCCATGGTTTTGAGTTAGTCGGGGAACCATTTGTATAAAAAGAATAATATGAATGAGGCTCCCATGGTTCCGAGTGTGTCGAGGATCCATTTTATACAAAAAATTATGTGGATGGGGATTCTCCTAGTTTTGAGTGAGTTAGGGAATCATTTTATATGGAAATGATGTGGTTGGTTGTTACAATCAAGAATATAGGTTCCTAGTGAATAAAAACCATGCAGAATGTTCCTGAGGGAATAATTGGATTATATTGGTGTCTTTAGAAGGAGGGCCCCATTATGGTTTTCTTAGGGGTGTATGATACGAAGAGGAACACAAATTTTATATTTCTCATGAAGGGGATGAGAGATTATTCATGAATCATGATCATAATATGTGCTGGGGAAAAGGGATGTGATTGGAAGAATGCAAGGCGATAATATGTAATTTCAGCTTGACAAACTTTGTGAGTTATCAAATTCCCCGAACTTGGTGGTTAAAATCATGTGTGCCAAAGTGTGAACGAGGATGTAATAGTGCACACACCCACGAGGGAACATGCTATCCTTGGTAGTGACATTGGTGGGGTGTCATTACCAGGAAATGATGCCTTATGGATAATGACGAGATTACTAAATAGATACAATTTAATGGGGTACACTACCTATATTCAAGGTCGATATGGTATACATGTGATGGGTCTCGTGCACCATTTATAATGATGGAGGAACTGCTTCTTGGTGATAATGCTATACACATTAATCCAATACCCAAGTATAATAATGATCATTACGATAATGTTGAAAATGAAAGAACATATTGATAAGAAACATATCATTCCTAGAAAACAAATTTAGTGTTATGGGAAAAATATCTTTACATACAACCCATTGACTTGGATGTTTAAGAAGAGCCAATTCTGAATCTCTTTGAAAATATGCTCCTTTAGGTAAGCACTGTTTAACTATGTAGGGTCTTGTCCACATAAACAAAAAATTACCAGGTCTTGGTTTCTTGTCTTTTTTTGGCATTATAAACAAGGACAAAATCAGCTTAGTTAAAGTGACAGTGAACATGATGGTTATAATTCACTTTGGATTGAAGTTTTATGGTTTCATTTTGCTATAATGAGTCACAAAGTTCCTTAACTACGTTCTCCAAAGTGAATAGTCGTTGTCCTAATTATGAGGTGTCTGGTAATAGTTTAATGACTAACTAGAGTGTAGGGATTTGACATTAAATAGCTAGGACAAATTATACCCCATGAACAAGATGAAAATGAGTAAGCCTAGTTAAACACATTAAACATGAACAACAACACACAACACATTAACAATTACATAGAAATTACCCTAGAAACCCCTTACTTGGGGAAAACCAACAAACTAATGAGTCTATAGCTCATATGTTAATCAAAACACTCAAGAAACAAGTGTTTACAACTATGAATTACTAGACCACAAATCACACTTCATTATGTCATGCCATGACATTACATTGTAGTACATAATGTATGGCCACTACATATTATTTATAGATGCAATGCAACTAGTTTATCATTAATGACTATCCATAAATTCCTAACCATTTTATATTACTCTATTACAATCGACTTAACTAGGTGAAATTTGGTCAATTTTCCCATTTAGATTCTAGTTGTTCCATCAAGTTCATGTCGACCAAGTTTTTTTCCTTTGACCAAACAACTTATCCCGATTGATTGAATGGAAATGCTTCTTCCATCTGTCACCTCTAAATCTAATCAACTTATACCAGTTGACTATCAACTTCACTAGTCGATCTACATGCTAAGAATATAACATTCTAAATGTTCTCCCACTTGTTTTCTTATTTACATAAACATGGGATACAAAACTTTAGTTCACTTAAGCAGGGATTCCAAGCCCATCATTTTCCTGCACTAGGAAAACTTCTTTGTGGTTACTGACTTGGTCAATGAGTATGAAACATTCTTCACTGTGTCTATCGTTTCCAATAACACCTTCTAATTCTCCACCATCTCCCTCACAAAATGGTATTGAACATCAATGTGTTTCATCTTTGAATGATATTTTGGATCCTTTTCTAGGAATTGCATTCTAACTGTCACAATCCAACCTACCAACATTTTTCTCGAACCCAACATCTGAACACAATTTCTGCAATCAAACAACTTCCTTGCATTCATGAGTAGTTTCCATGTATTCAACCTTAGTAGTTGACAGTGCAATGACTGATTTCCTTCTACTCATCCAACTGACTGCTCCAATGAATATCGTGAACACATATCCATGAGTTAACTATTTGTGGTTGATGTCTTTGGACCTGTCAAAATTGAAAAAACCATGTACATTGATTTCCTTGTTGTCCTCAGGTTTTAATCCATAATAAATTGCATAATCTATCATGCCATACACATACCTAAATACTCTCTTGACTGCGGTCTAGTGCTTTTTTCTAGGTGTCGACATATACAGGCTCAACAATTCCACTACATGATCAATATCCACCTATGTACAGACCATATCATACATCATACTACCTATAGAACAAGCATAGGGTACACATAACATGTACTGTATTTCTTCTTGTGTATTTGGACACTATTCAATAGATAGCTTGACTCCTACAAGAATATGGACCTTGACCGTTTGACTCTCCTACATGTTGAAATGTTTTAGATTTGTCTCAACATATTTCTTTTGACTTAGCTAGAGCCTTCTACCTGCATGATATCTGTGTATTTCCATTCCAAGAATTAAATTTGCTTCTCTAAGATCCTTCATGTCGAAATTAGAGGATAACTGTAGTTTCACCTCTTTTATCAAATCCATGTTATTCCTGACCAAAAACATGTTGTTGAAATACAATACCACATACAATATTATTACCAAATTTCTTCTTATACACACAGTGATCAACCTGACTTCTCACAAACTCCAAGTGCTGGATATACATGTCAAACTTCTCATACCACATCTTGGGCAATTGTTTTAGACTATAGAGAGACTTATTGAGATTACAAACCAACCTGTTTTCTCCATTCACTATAATACCTTTAGGCTGCTTGATATAGATTTCTTCTTCAATATCACCATGAAGAAATGCTATATTTACATCCATAAGTTCTATCTCAAGATCAAATTCTATGGATAAATACATTTATCCTTACAGATTTTGGTATAACAACATGTGAGAAAATTTCACTGCAGTTGACTCCATCGACTTGAGAATATCCTTTCTCTACCATTAGAGACTTATACATCTCGACCTGATTTGCTGCATTCATATTTTTCTTGAACACCCATTTATTGTTGATGGGTTTCCTTCCATTTTGTAACCCAATTAGATCCCATGTTTCGTTTTTATTCAAGGACTCCAATTATTCTTCCATGGACCTTTTCCAGAGTTTACTTTTTGTCGAGTTGATCACTTCTTTTATCGATTTGGGATCATCGTCTATGATAGATAGCACAAAAGTAGAGTGAAATTCAGGTGGACTTTACCTTTCTAGTTAATTCCTTTCTCGACTAGAAATACTTACATCTAGAGTCTACTTTTACACTCTTTGTCATATTCGATCGACTCTCCCAAATCTATACTTTTCTCATTAATTTCAAACTCTTTGTTTTTTGGGTTTTCTCTTTTAATTTATTCATCCCTAGAAGTTCCTCCAATTTCTTTGAATATCACATCTCGAATATTAATTTTCTTCTTCATCACTGGGTTTCGCAACTTATGCCCTTTCACTCCATCCTTGTACTCGATGAATATGCATTTCTCCAACTTGCTGCTGAGTTTCATTCTTTTCTCCATTGGGACATGCACAAATGAATCACATACAAACACTCCGAGATGTGAAATAGAGGGGTTCTTACTAGTCCATGCCTCATTTAAAGTATTGTCAACCAAATCCATAGAGGACGACCTTTTCACTAGCTAACACACCGTATCAACTGATTCTTCCAAGAATGATTGTGTGGTTCCTGCACCACTGAGCATGTTCATCGCTTTCTCCATTAACGTTATGTTCATCATTTTAGCAACTCTATTTTGTTGAGGCATGTATGTATTTGTGTTTTGTCGATATTTACCATGTTGTTTGTAGAAATGGTTGAATTCTTTTTCACATAGCTCTCCACTGTTATCAGTTCTTAGCATCTTGATATTTTTACTAATATGATTCTCCAAAAGAGCTTTTAACCCTTGAAACTTTTCAAAAACATATGATTTGTTCCCCAAGAAATACATCCATGTAATTATGTATAAGTAATATATGAAATAAACGTAATACTAAGATCCTCCAAGTAAAGGGATCAACACTGCTCCAAAAACATCACTATGTATTAACTTTAGTATTTCCTTAGCTCTACACTACAACAAAATACCCTTTTGGGGGCAGTTTTGGTTTGGGGCAGTTTCTCTACCCCCCAGAAAGTTTTTTATGTCTTTGGGGGTGGTTCTTAAACCCCCCCTAAAAGTCTCGAGAATTGGACTTTTAGGGGCGGTTTTTTTAAAACCGCCCCCAAAATTCCAATTCTCAGATGTTTTTTTTTGGGGGGGGCTAGAAAGATCCCCCCTAAAGTTGTTTTTATAACCCCCCCCAAAATTCATGAGAATTAGACTTTTGGGAGTGATTGTATTAACCCCGCCCCCCAAAAGTCATGAAAATTAGACTTTTGGGGGTGGTTGTTATAAAACCGTCCCCACAAGTCATGAGAATTAGAGTTTTGGGGGTGGTTTCTTTAAAACTACTCCCAAAAGTTCAACTCTACTAACTTTTGGAGGGGTTTTTTTAAATACCCCCCTAAAGACATTTTGAAGGCGGTTTTACCTTGCGACAGTTTTTATAACCACCCCCCCTGACATTTTTTTAGGCCATTGGGGAAGGTTTTTAACCCCCCCCCCCC